>PVKA01009008.1:0-70235 GCA_004027165.1 Ctenomys sociabilis
TGGAAGGAAGGTCAGGGTTGGAGAAGGACGAAGAGACCTGTGTCAATGTCCAGCAATGGGCTGGCTTTTTTCTTTAGTTATGATTACTTAGGGCTCCTCTATGGAAATGACAGGTAGAGGTAACAGTCTGGCCAGAGGGAGGAAGCAGGCCCAGGGCCCTCCAGTTTTATTGGATCATCTGGGAAGCCGAGTCTGAGCTCTGGGGCCTCCGCCTCAGAGTGTAGTCTCACCTCTTGTGGCTGTTTTAGCATTTAGGGCATGGCTTGTGGGCCTCTTACGGCAGTCCCTCATATAGTGGCCGGCTTTTGTCAGCATTGAGCTCTTCTTGGAGCCCAGAGAATCAGACTTAGAGTTTGTTTTGAGGCCGCAACAAAGGCAGCCATTTTTGTCTCTTTTGTTTGTTTTTTTCTCCTGGTTTTCTCCCAGTTTTTAATTACTGGACACTTAAACAGTTTTTACTAAAGTATTAAATGAGTTGTCTGGAGCAAAAGCTATCTTTTATAGCTCCTGATCTGTAAGAATAATCTGTCCCTCTAATTAGCAGCTCAGGAAGTATGTTTTATTAGTTTTATAAAATAACTATGAGGCTTGGTTTTATAATCTTTTGTCTCTGGCTATTAGGCCAGCAGGGGTCTGACTGTTTGGGCTCCAGTGGGAGCAGGTGGTTCCCATTACAGCCAAACCAAGATAGATATTTATCTCCAAATGTAACATCAGCTTATAATGTTGTCCATCTTTTTATAGAAGTCAAAGCTTGGTTTTAGGTTAACATTACATTTAGAAGTCTACCCTTTTGAAAGACAAGTAGAGGAAATTTTACTTCTAGCAATGGTGAGACAGTGAGTAAAGCTATTTTATCTAAGGGTCTCTAAAGGTCCGAAAGCAGCAGCCTTAGGCACCCGAACTACTTGGTTTTTTTGTGGTCCATATCTATATTTTAAAACTAGAATGACTTTTTTAAGGCAAACAAAACCTGGACATAAGACTACTGGTCTGGTGATAGGAGTCTTATACAAGGAAGCATAACTATTACATAAAAAGGTCAATTTGAAGTGAGCACTTTTTAGGCTATAAACACCTCTTCTAGAGATAGATAGAATCATTGGCTGGAGGATTTGGCCCTGTGTATCGAACCAAGTTTTTAGATACATGTGTTTTTTTATCTAATCACCCAGGTAAACAATTTTAGCAACTGGACAAGATTTAAACTTGAAGCTCACAGGTGAAATTTACATCTATCATCTAGCAATCTCATTTTACATGTTGGTAAAAACACATTATTATTTATTTTATTTTATTTTATTGAAGTACAAATGTCAATCAGAAAAACATTATTTTAAGATTGACAAATTTTTTTACTTTTAATGTATAATACACAGATGTAAATTATTTCTTTGACACCTGGTACAGAATGTAAAACTATTGTAAGCTGTCTCAGCCTGATTTCTAAAAGGAGTGACTCTAAGTTGTTCTATTGAAAAGCTGATGTAGAATTTCTAGTTTACTAGCAGAAAAGGAGAAAAGGTACGATAGGTAAGTAGAGATCTTTCAGTGGTCAAGAGCCAATTTGTATCAAGCACCTTACAGTGAAGGCTTTATAAAATCTATACCTCATCTCTCACCCACCCAATGATAACTAAACTTAGGAGCATTAACAAACGCTTATTTTTTAAGGGCTTTACTTAGTTAGAACAGTTCATAGAGTTGTTTTTTTTTAATTTCACATGCCTCTAGAAAGGAAAGTACAAAGAGGTGGGAAAATTAGGAGTAAAGTTAAAGAAAGGAAACTGAAACATAGCAGGCCTGACATTCCCTCTAGTATGTAGAGGGGGATCAGAACCAGTCCATCCCAGTGAAAACTGTCCTCCAAGTCTTTAAGAATGGTTGCCGACCTAATGTCATTTAACTGGCAAAAGGAGTCCCGTGTTTTATATATATAGGCATGTGAAATTTTCTTAAGTCTGAGCTAGATTTAAAGGTCCCATTTTACAGAAGTTTATATAAAATCTACTAGGAGGCTTACTAACATTTTCTTTTTAAGCAAGGAATATCAGTACATTTAGCAACCAGTTTGAATATAACACATATAAATACAAAACAGGCATAAGACGTCCCATTAGAGTAACATCATAACCTTATAACAATTTTATGTTTTAGCTTAGATTGACCAACACATTTTGACCAATAGTTTAACAACTGCAGAGGGAACTTATCTGTGTATTAGATAGCAGGGGGGACAAGCAGGTTCTGAGGGTGACGGTCGGGGGCCACAGCTGTCTCTTTTCAGTTGGAGTTGTCAGTATGATCATGTGGAGTTGGCTGGTCGTCCAAGGATGGCATCCAGAATAGCAAACCTTGAGTCCGATAGGGATGGAGATAGGGAAAGTAGATCCTGGGAGTAGGAAAGGTCTTATCTAATTTGGAGGGTCTTTACATAGATCTTGTCAGGCCACGATGTATGGCTGTTGATCGGAATGTCCTTGTCTCCCGGGACAGAAGACAATAGTCTTAACGGCTCATATATAAGGGGGAGGTGGAAGGTCCCCTCTGGTGGCCATCCGACCTGGAAGCTTGGCCACTCTGATGAACAGAGAGTTTGCCACTTTTTTTTTTTTTTTTAACAGTCAAAGAAAGATTATGTGTTCTCCCCCTAATCTCCGACCAATGACCCCGAGAGACGGCTGTTGGAGCCATTCGTTGCGAGGGCGATCCCAGACGAGCCCCAAAATGTTAGATCTGAGAAGTCCACCACATGAAGAAAGACTCCAAGAGACGTCCTCTCATGTAAAAGCAAGGGGATTTTATTTTTTATGCATGCATGGGGCTCACTGAACGCACAGGAACAGAGAGCCTTAAATACTGGTTCCATAAATAACCCAGGAATTTAAATTATGGAAGGGGAAAAAAAAAAAAAAAAAAAAAAAAAAAAACCTCACCAAACTTCTTAATACTAGAACTTGGCTTAAAGCTTTAAGTTTGTAACAGTGTTTTTAAAAGTTGCTGTTATGTTTGTAAGGCGGATAAAACCAGACCTCTAATGCAGTACTCAAAACAGAGTATCTTCAAAGTGTCATCTGAATGGATTTGATTGAATTTTTACACATGAGCTATATACATTAAATGCATTTATAAAGTGAGTTATTCAAAGTGATGCCTACTTTCACCGGTGCGCTGCTCGGTGAGCTGGTCCCCTGTCCCCGCAACCAGACCCTCGGGGTTTCTGCCTGGGCCGCAGCACCCGGCCAGTGGGGAAGCAGATTGTGTTTCAGGCTCCAACAAGCGGTGTAATTCTGGTGCTAGCTGCAGATGGAGGCTCAGTGGAGTTCAAGATACTGATAAACATAAGAACATAAATTGAAGACCACGCCCAGGCCAGGCAAGTGCGTGGGAGAGCTTCCGTGTTCCCTGGACCCTTCCAGATTCAGCCCAGGCCTGGGGTGAAATCTCTGCAGAGAGACTAAGCAGAATCAGGGGCAGAACATCTTGCCAGAGGGGTACAACAGGTTCACTTCCAAAGGCTGCAGCAGGAAAGAGCTGAGCACAGCAACCAGACCCAACCCAGGCACAACTAGATGAACTCAAACTTAGTAGATCTGTACCCAAATTTCAGTAGGTGCTAAGGTTATAACTGCACCAAAGGTCAGAGGACAGTGCTATACAAAATGACAAAGAGAAGGAGCAAAAAGCAATCTCAGGACCAGAGCCCACCCAGAACAAGTGCAGAAGACACTGGCATAGAAGAAATTGGGAATCACACAGCTGAAATGTCTGAATCAGTAGAGTCTGAAGTAAAGAAACAATAGCAGAAAGCTATACAGGAACTCAGAAATGACATTCCAGGAATAGTCTCTGAAATAAAAAAAAAATCTCTGAATTAATAGTATTTGAAATAAAGAATCAAATGCAGAAACAGGAAATCAGATCTGAAATAAAAGAAATCTCTGAAGTAACAGCATTTGAACTGAAGAATCAAATGCAGAAACATATAGAGGAAATCAAATCAGAAATAATATCTAGTAAAAGAATCACTGCTCAAGACATAAAAAGATTAGAGTATAAATTGATACTTCAATAAACCTGGCCTTCAAAACAAAACAACAAAAACAAAGTGATGCAAAGTTGGCAAACACTGAACTAGCTGTGGAACTAGTGTGGAGATAGAGTGGAGGTACTGGGATGAGGGGGATTTTTTTCCCTGATTGAACCCTACCCCACCATAAAATCACCTGCTATCTAGTGTACCTCTTATTCTTCAGGTACGTAGATTTATCAAGTGAGACAGATTAGCAGAACAATTCATTAGGGATTAGATGCAAAGTTCCTAAAAAGCCATCCTTAGGCCTTCAAATGGCACTCACTGAACTAACTTCTCCCAGGTCTTGGCTTACAATGGAGGAAGGTGAATCAGTAGTTCTCAACCGAGGAGAATTACATTAGGAATAGACACCTCTTCCCATAGACCTTACAAGGCATATGAGTGCAACATGAGCTCTTGTTAAATTTCTTGATTCAAATAAACCATTCTACAGGCTGGGGAGGGAGGTGGGGAATGAAAGAAAATTTTACAAAAAGAGCCTGTGCAATGAGTTTGTTCTTTTACCCTTGCTAAACTAAGAAACATGCTCAAAAATCACACAGCAATTTAGAAAAACATTATGGGTCCATTTGGCTCACAAGCTGATCACAGACTCAAGAGTAATTTTATATTCAATTTACCATCAAAGTAACTATACCTTGTGCTCATTGAAAACAAAAACCTTTATGACATGCTTATCAAAAAATGCTTGAATAAACCATTAGTGATAAAATCTAATGCTGGTGACAATGAGGAGACTGGATCAAACACTGAGGGTAAGTATGTAAAATAATTCAGTTACTCTGGAAAAGTTTAGCAGTTTCTTTCAAAACTAAACATGAGCTTACCACATGACCCAGTAATTGGACTCTTAAACACTTAAGAGGAAGAAAAATATGGCCACACAAAAGAAATACACCGGGGCCGGGGAGATGGCTCAGTGGAATAAGCGCTTCCCGGGCAAGTGCAAGGGCCTGAGTTCAATCCCTGGTTCTGCAAAACAAAAACAAAAACAAAAACAAAAAAAGAACAAAAAAACCCATAATGAATGGATGATTAAACATACTGTAGTATATTTGATTATGGAATGCTACCCAGAAATAAAAAGGAATGAACTGTTCATACGTACAACTATGTGGATGAATCTCAAGTGCAAAAGACTAACAAGAACGATATATTGGGACCAGGGAGATAGCTCAGTAGAATAAGTGCTTGCCTGTTAAGCGCAGGATCCTGAGTTCAAGCCCTGGTACAGAAAAAAAAAAAAAAAAAAAGGAAGAAAGAATTACGTATTGTATAATTATTTAATCTTAATATGACAAAGAAAGGAGGAAAGCATTGGTGGGAGGGCTACAGTGTAAGTTGTGGTTATAAAAGGGAATCTAGAGGGCTTCTTGGGATGGAATTGTACTACATCTTGATGGTGATGGTAGATGCAAGATGACAACTTACAGAACATAATGATAATTTACGGAACTAAATACAAACACAATATAAAATTCGGAAATTTGAGTACGTCTGCATCAACCTCAATTGCCTGGTTGTGATACTGCACTATAGTTTTATAAGATATTATCACTAGGGGAGATGGCCAAAAGGTACACAGAAACTCTTATTTCTCACATCTGTAATGGAATCTACATTATGTCAACAAGAAACGCTGAATTTTAAAAGTAATCATTTTTTGCCAAGCATGGTGTCACACACTTGTAATCCCAGCACTACAGAAGCCTGAGGCAGGATGACTGCAAGTCTGGGTCTAGCCTGGACAATTTAGAGATCTGTTTAATACAAAACAAACACTAGGATGTAGCTCAGTGGGTTTAATCCCTGGTATGCGTGCGTGCGTGTGTGACAAAAACAAAAAGGCCATTTTCACTGATTGAAGAGCAGATAATATTCTACTTTTTCTCCCCCCCCATAAAGCAAAAAATACTTATTACTGTCATTGCAGTAAACACATAATAAAAATTGTCATTTATCTAACACTTCACTGTGATCAACTCCTGAAGGGCCCAATCTGGTGTAATGGGCTACTACAAAGCAGGGGCTAAATCAGAGGTGACAACGGCCAGAACCAAGATTCAAACAGACAAGAAAAGTTCTTCCAGCAATAAAGTTTCATGGATCTAATTGTCTAGTTGTTTTGTCCCTAAGTATTAAAAACTGCCACCAAGCAAACAGCCTGGGCATTACGCAGGCACGGTGACAAATGCTGTAATCTTGCAGAGTTAAGAGGTCCTTCGGAGATCACACAGTCCACCACCTTCACCTGACAGGTAAGCAACCATTATCTCGGCCCAGAATTTAAGAAAAGGTCCCAGATTGCTAAGTGATGGCCGAGTCTACGTTCTCTAGTTCATCCGGAACCCAGTTCCGGTCCAGAAGAGCAGGCGCTCGGTATTTACAAGCTGAATCAGTAACCGATTGAAGGGCCCGCCCGAAGCCCCAGCCGGAGAGACCGCCGCTTAGAGCCCACGGCGCAGCGGCGCGGAAAGGGGCCGAGCGGACAGGGAGGCCGCTGGCCCGCCGGAAATAGCGTTTCCATTGCAACCAGCCCAGACTTCCTCCGCGACCCCAGCCAACTCAGCGGAGGGGTCTAGACCGCGCCACATTTTCACTCAGCACAAGTGCAGCGGAACACCAGCTCCCTAGTCCCGCCCTGTGCGGGGCCCAACTGCCCTACTCACGGCGTCGCTGGGAGCGAGCGAGCGTCCGTGCGTCTCACGTCGACGACGACGCGCCGGCCTGCCCTCCGCCCTCCGCCAAGAGCGGCCGTTGGCCAGCGGCACCACGCCCACGTGGGACGAAAGCGGACGCCTCATTGGTTCCCTGCAGGGGGCGGGGCCATGGAGCAGCGGAACCCGCGTAGAGTTCAAGTAGCTGTCTCTGGGGGCAGAGAACGGGGACTGGGCGCAGGCAATGGTCCTGGTGGTGCGTTTCTTAGGTGGTGCCTGCTGTCGGGCCCGCGGCGCGTCCCCCGGGGTCTTTTCCCGGGCGGGAGGGCCGGCGCCCCGGAGGCCCTGGCCGCTGCGCGGGGCTTGCCGCAGCGGCAGCACCAGGTGAGTGGCCGCTGACGCGACCCCGCCGCCTGCGCCGCTGCGTCTCCCAAGGTCCCTCGCGCCGACCAGTGTCCCTCTCGTCCTGTCTCGTGCGGGGCTTGAGAGACAGTCGGGGTGCTGCAGCTGCGGCCCTGCCGGGTTCACTCGGGCGTTTAAGGGCCGGAGGAAAAAGCAGTATTCGGTGGAGGTCAGGGCAGATTTGGCTTTGAATTCACTGTTCCACGCACTGTTCAGCCGTGGGTGGTGCTCAGCCTTCTTAAAGGTTCAGTAGTGAATAGCAAACTGTCGATCATAAAGTGGCCTTCTTAAGGGAAAAGGCCGGCGCGCTCGGGCAGATAGGCTGTGTGTTAGCCGGCGTCCCTGATGTTGCTCGGAAGATCCTGAGCTGAGTTTATACGGATTAGTGCCGGGCACCTTGCATGGACCTGCCCCTGTGAGAAGCCGATACCAAAGCCTGCAAAATTCATTGACCTAGGCCCGCCGTGGTAGTACACGCCTGAAATCCCAGCACGCAGGAGACTGAGGCAAGAGCGTCACCAAGAGTTTGAGGCCAGCCTGGACTGCATAGTGAGATCCTGTCTTAGAAAAGAAAAAGAAAAAATCATTGTCTTGTAATTTGAAGTTTGGAGGTCATATGCAGAACCACTGTCTTTTTTTTTTTTTTTTTTTTTTTTCTTCCCCTTTTTATGCAGGGGACAATTTAAGTGAAGGTTCTAGGCTGGAAAGATTTTGTTTATTTTGAGGACTGGAACGTGGGTAATGAGTATAACTGGAACTTATTAGGGACTGAAGGTATTGAATGCAGGGTTTAAATTATAACCACGCACTGATTTTATTCTAAGAACCTTGATAAACTAAAAGGTTTTGAGAAGGGAGAGGGATTAAATGTTAATGTTTGAAAAGTGGATTAGTGAATTAGAAAGGGATCAGAGTAAGATGCTAGTAATGAAGTATTAACATTTCTTGTGTGATATGTAGATAATTCTTTTGGGAATATTAGGGGAAAAGTAGGGCTAGGATAAGTTTTGTTTATACTTTTCGTTTTCAAATAAACCCAAATCCATAGTAAGTTGCAAAAAGAAGTTTCATGTCTTTCACCTCATCCACAACTACAGACCTTGTTAAGGTTTCATCAGTTTTACTTACACTCATTTGTGTGTATGGTTCTGTTCAGGGTAATTGTGTTAATTTTTGCCACCACCCCCTCAATTAAGATACAGAAACGTTCCTCTGCCACAGATAACCCTTGTGTTAACCTATCCCTGTGTAATCACACCCTGCTTCTCCACATTTCCTAACCCTAGCCACTAATCCTTTCTCCATTACTACAACTTTGTCATTTTGAAAATGTTACATAAGTGGAATACAACGTGTAACCTTTTAAGATTAATTTTGTTTTTACACAGTAAATGTTCATGAGATTAATCCAAAATGTTGGGAGTATTGATAGTGGTGTTATTGTTTTTATTATTGAATAGCATTCCATGGTATGAGTGTAGCACAATTTGATAAACCTTTCATCAGTTGAAGGACATCTGGGATTGTGTTCAATTTTTGGGTATTAAGGATACAAGCTGCAGGGCTGGTGCAATAGCTCAGTGGACTAAGCACTTGCTTAGGCACCCACTGGCCCGGACCCCAGGCGCACTGAACTGGCCACTGAGACCAGGCATGATGGCTCACCTCTGTAATCCCAGTGCTGGAGAGTCTGAAAACAGGAGGATCACTGGGAGTCCAAGCTGTGAAGTGAGACCCTGTACCAAATATATATAAATGTTCATAGCAGAATACAAGCTGCTATGAACATTCACAAACAGGTTTTGGGTGCTGGCTTTTGCAGCACATACACAAACAGGTTTTGGTATGAGCTGAAGTTTTCATTTCTCTGTGAGAAATGCCTAAGGATGTAGTTGCTGAATCCTGTGCTAAGTGCGTGTGCAACTGTAATTCTTTTTTAAAGAAACTTACTTTCCAGAGTGGCTGTACTTCTATACATTCCCCCCAGCAATATGTAAGTGATCCAGGTCCTTCTCCTCCCAACCAGTTGGTGTTATTTTTATTTTTGGCCTGATAGAGGCATAGTGATACGGCAGCTTTAATTTGTATTCCCTTAATACAATGAAGTTTGAACAATAAAGCGACTAATAATGTTAATCATATTTTCATGTATTTATTTTCCAGCTGCAGATAAAATATTTGTTCATATTTTTGTCCATTTTTTAAATTATCCTATGAGAGGTGACCAAACAATACATGTTTATAAATTTTTAAAAATTTTTTTTATAGCAAAAGACATATTTCTACTCATTCTCCTCCAAATACTCCTGCTCATGTCAGATACACATCCCATCATTCTGTCATGTTGCTGTATTGTAATAAGTTTTTTTAAAAAGTGTAAACATTGGGGCCAGGGAGATGGCTCAGTGGAATAAGCACTTCCTGGCAAGCGCAAGGGCCTGAGTTCAATCCCTGGTTCTACCAAAAAAAAAAAAAAAGTGTGAACATTCACATATCTCGATTACTCCTTGTAGTTAGCCTGGCCCTTTTGTTTTGAGATTTCTTTACATACTGTAAGTATGAGTCCTTGGTCAGATATATACTTGCAAGTATTTTGTCCTTGTTTGTTGATTATCTTAAAAGTTCAATTTATCATTTTTCCCCCATACTAGATCTTGCTTTTGGTATCAATGCTAAGCCCCAAAGACTGTATCATTGTTAACTTTATTTAGTTACAGTAATAGTGGTTAGGTGTGTCCTTAGTTGTTTTTTTTTTTTTGATGGGACTGGGGATTGAACTTGGCACCTTGCACTTGCCAAGCAAGTGCTTATGCCACTGAGCTATATCCCCAGCTAGGTATGTCTTTGACGAGGGCTTTAGAAATAGCATTATAGCTGGAGTGGCCAGCCTGGGGCTACATAGCAAAACCTTGTCTCAAAAAAATAATAAAAATAAAAGGAAAGAAAGAAAATTGAAATATTTGCAGAAAACGTAATAGAATGTTTAGTTTGTGTCAAAATATAATAGTGAAATAGGTGGGATATAGAAGAAGCAAGATTTGCCAAGGATTGATGATTGTTGAAGTTAAGTGATGGGTATGCTGGAGTTTGTTGTATTAGTCTGTGCATCTTTGTGTATGTGTTAACTTTTTCATAATTAAATCTAAGTTATCCATTAAGCTGCTTATTGGTGTAGGCTTGAGATGCAGTGAATTTTTGACAGAGATGCCCCCTTTAGCCTGCAGATGTCCCCAATGTTCATCTAGGATTTGTCCTGGGTGCGTCCTGCTGTACTGGATGCTTGAGGGCATCATCCTTAGTCTGGGGAGGGTATGTTAGTAATTTCACATCACTTTATACAACAGGTATTCTTCAGATTTAAGGATGAGTGAAGGATGGCATGTGTGGTTGAAAAAAGACACTTTAGTATGATCATTTTATGTTTAAAAATAGTTTATTGATGGTTGTAATCTGTGAAGATAAGGGCCAAGGTAGAGTTTCTCATATGAAAGGTGGTGTTTTTTTTTTTTTTTTTTTGCATTTTTTAGGGAAGGCTCCACAGGGTATTCAGGATCTCACTACTAGATCAGACTTGTTGCTTACAGCCTCCCAAGAGCTGGGATTACAGGTGTGCCACCAAACCCAATTTCAATTGCTGTCTCAGTGCACCCCAGGGGCGGGGCTGGCATGGCAGGCCTGAGGATTGAAGCCCCTGTCCCTGTGCCTGCTTGCTGGCGCTTTAATCCGCTGAGCTATTTGGCTGGCCCTGGAAGGCAGAGTTGGATAATGACTCAGTGGAGAGTCTACTTCACCAAAAGGCAGCAGAAAATCATGACTACTCTAGGGTAAGGGAGATAGCTTAGTGGCAAATGTGCCTGCCTGGCAAGCCCAAGGTCCTGAGTTTGATCTCTGGTACTGAAAAAAAAAAAGAAGACTGCTCCCACAAAGGCAAGGCAGGCTTGTGTTGGTTTTTTTTTTCTTTCAGAAAATGAGACTTGCAAGCCAAAAAAACAGATCATAGCTAAACTTGAAATAAAAAGTTTAAAAATTGTCTTTCTGAAACACACATTCTTCTTCCTTTTGTACACCTATTTGTTCTTAGGACAGTAAACCTTTTAGAGCTTTCAGTGATTAAAAAAATAGCCTGTTGTAGCATGCATGCTATATGTTTGTCACCACTGTTGTAGAAAATTGTGTGTGTGTGTGTATCTTGTAGTGAGGATCAAATCACAGATCTTTTTCTTTAGTTCAGGCTGGCCTTAAACTCATTTTGTAGCAAAGGGTTGCCCTGAACTCGAGGCTGAGATTACAGGCTGTTCCACCATTCCCAGTTTCTTCTGAAATCTTTTTTTTTTTTTTTTGTCCTGGGAACCCTGTACTAACCAGCCAGGCAATGAACCATTGAGCTGTATCCCTGACCTCTTCTGGAATTTTTAAAAGCCAAATTTTTTAGATTACATAAAGGTTCTGGTTAATTTGAAAGTTGTGGAAGGCACAATGATTAATAAATTAGTGACAGTAACTACAGAGGAATGTGAATACTTTACCTCTTACCTAAGGTAACTTATTTTTAAAGCCCTAAAGCCTTGGACTTTAATGTACTCTGATCCTACTAGTCATTTCCAGTAGGATTGACCCCTGCAAACATTGGCAATAACTGATTAGTGAGCTCAGAATCCTATTTCACCTATGCTGCTTTATCTATTTTCTCTTTCTTTCTTTCTTTCTTTCTTTCTTTCTTTCTTTCTTTCTTTCTTTCTTTCTTTCTTTCTTTCTTTCTTCAGAACTGGGGATTGAACTCAGGCCCTTGTGCTTGCTAGGGAAGCGCTTATTCCACTGAGCCATCTCCCTGGCCCCTCTATTCCTTTTCTTAATTGTGGTCATGGTTCGTGTAACTGGCTCTCTGAAGGTGCTGCCTGGGAGAACCACCTGCTGTCTACCAGCTGAAGGCTCTCCCAGTCCAAACTACGCAGCTTGCACTAAAGGTGCTTTATGCATTTGACACCAGATTAACTTCAGATGCAGGTTTTGCTTTATCAAGCTCATAAGTTAGTCCCTAGCTGTTTGGGAGTTGTTTCTAGTGCCACATATAGCTGGAGACATGGAACACTTGCAGTCCAGTTAATGTACTTCTACTAAGGATTTTGAAATTTAAACTTCAATCACTTTTCAAAGGAAAGATCTACCTTGATACTTCCTCACTACTGTAGTCCCTCTAAGACAGATTTTAATCGTGTAAATATGTTGTGTCAGGAGGTCAGTGCTAAAGGTAATGTTTGAGCTCCTTACTACAGAGATAAATGTCACTTATTATTTATTCCATTTATAGTTTAAACATAGTTGCATAGTTGGCATTTCTTATGGCTAAAATTGCAGGTTTGAGCACATTCTAGACCAATGATTTTCTTAAGGTTTGATGATCTCACCGCTATTTCCTTCTAAAAAGAAAACAGTATAAATTCTGAAACACTTGTGTTAAATGTTTAATATCTTAGCCTAACCTCAAGAATATTGCATATGAATTTTAAAGGCTAGTTTAAAGCAATAATCCTAAAGTGTGATGCTTAACACAAAGCACAAAGAGGGGATGGCGCTCTATGTACACAGGGACACAGTGTAGCATTGGCGACCAGCCGTCATTCCTGCCACTGGACTGTCCCCAGTTAACCTACTGGCTAGCAGTGCATGTAATGTTTGTTTCTTTCTTTATTTATTTATATTATTTTTTTTTTTGGCAGAATCAGGGATAGAACTCAGGCCCTTGTGCTTGCCAGGGAAACGCTTATTCCACTGAGCCATCTTCCCAGCCCCTGCGTGTAGTGTGTAAAGGTTCATTTCTGAAGCCAAATAGCACAAAGCCCAGTGTATATATGATTTTTATTACAACTTAAAAGTTTAATTATGCATCGATGATGCAAATTAGACATGTGACTTCAGTGAGATGACTGTAAACACTCAGCCCTTTCAAGGTGGCTATCTCTTACAGCTCTTTTGACATAGTCGTTGTCGGTGGTGGAATTGTGGGGCTTGCCTCTGCCAGAGCTCTCATCCTGCGACATCCTGCACTTTCTGTCGGTGTTCTAGAAAAAGAGAAAGATTTAGGTACGTATGTTGGTGCTGGTGCTTTTCCAGCTTGCCTGAGCAGCAGGTGCTCCTTTCGTCAGTTCTGATCAGTTGTGCAAAATGTTTTTTAGTGTCTTATTTTGGGTTCTGAAAGCTGAGCCAGGATAAGGACTAGGTACAGATGATTTACTTGACAGGTGATGTGAGGAGGCAGGAAGAAGATGAGAAAGTAAGATGGGGAAGGGAGACATGTCACCCTGGGATGGACTGTCAGGGTTAATGCTGGGAGCTCAATTCTGCTGGCACCCGTGTGTGCAGTGTTTCCCAGGATTGAGCTCAGGTGGCCATCAGCTCCTGTTCTCCTGATTGAGAATTTTCCTTACAGTGTTGAAGCTTCTCCCAAAAAGAGGAAAGGCCCTGCGGCGGGTATAGAAATACTAGTGGGCCCTTGCAGTGGCTTTCTGGGTAAAGAGAAGTACATTTGTAATCCAGAGCTGCAGGTGAGGTCAGAGGTGAATGGGAGCCTTGTGGCTTAGAGACAGGGAAAGTGCAATGGAGTTCCCAGCAGCCTGAGTAAATGCAGTCAGGTTCTGATTGCTCTGCCTATGATTGCTCTCTCACCTCTTGGGTTTTGTATGAGTCATGTAGCGTCTCTTACCCTGTTTTTCTTGTTCTGCAGCTGTTCACCAGACTGGACATAACAGTGGCGTCATACATAGTGGAATTTATTATAAACCTGAATCCCTGAAAGCTAAATTATGTGTACAAGGTGCAGCCCTCATCTATGAGTATTGTAACCAAAAGGGAATTTCCTACAAGCAATGTGGCAAGGTATGGCATTTTATTTGGAACTTGATTAATTTATAACTAACATTGTTGAAATTTGTTACTGGGGATTGAACCCACTGTCTTTCCACTGAGCTAGGTCTCTAGCCCTTTCTATTTTTTAATTTGAGACAAATCATTAAGTTTCCCAGACTAGCTAGGAGCATGCAGTTCTCCTTCCTCAGTTTCCCAGAGTGGTGGAATTACAGGCAAAGGCCTCCACAGCTGGCTTACAGCTATCATTTCTTAGTGATGTTTAATATTAGTTTTTAAAAAATTCTGTTACATTCTGCTGTTGTATTTACATAATTTGTTTTTTTTTTCATTTATTTTTATTTTATTAAAATACAAATGTCAATCAGACAGTTTCAAGACACCTTAACCATACAGAGTCGATGAATTAATACATTGCAAACTGTTTTCGAAACGTTTTGGTACTGTACAAGGTGCATACATGAAATTATATTTACAGGTTTTTTTGTATTTACATAATTTGTGAAATCTTTTATTAAGACATAAAACAAGATGATTAAAAAATAACACTATAGATACATAATTCATACCTCTAAAGTACGTAATTCAGTTTTTAGTATAATCACAATTCATTTTTTGGTATATTTGCAAATATCACTATTTAATTCTAGTTGTTTTTTTGTTTTTTTGTTAATTACTGGGAAAGAAGCCAGTTAACAGTCATCAGCCCCCATTCACATTTCCCCTGGCCCTCTAGCAACCACTAGTATACTTTCTGTCCTTATGAATTTGCCTATTTGATATACTTTGTATAAATGTAGTCTTATCAGATTGTCTTTCCATATGGTCTTGTCACTGGTTTCTTTAGCTTAGCATAATGTTTTTAAAGCTCATCCATCTATTAGCATAAATCTCTACACCATTCCTTTGGCTGGCTAAGTAATATTCCATTGTATGATATACCACATCTGTTTGTCAGTTAATAGACATTTCAATGTTTTTCTATTATGAATAGTGTTTTGGACATGTATATAGAAGTTTTTATATGTGAATATATGTGAAATATATTTTCATTTCTCATTAATATGTAGCTAGAAGAATTATTAGTTTGTATGGAAACCCTGTCTTTAACATTTTAAAGAACTGTGAGATTTTTCCAAAATGCTTATTATGTTATATTTTTACCAGTAGTTAATAAGGATTCCAATTTCTCACATCAACATGTGTTGTCTAGTATTAGCCATTTTACTAGTAGGATCTAGTATCAGCCACATGTGGTTGCAATTTATATTTTTGCTTGCATTTGCCTAATGATTAATGATACAGAATATCTTTTATTTTTTTAGGATATCTTTTATAATTAGTTTATTTTTAATTGACAAAGAAAAATGATACATATTTATATACCTTTATCATGTACAATATGTACATGTGAATACATACATGATAACATGAATAGCTGCACAATGATACAGCCAATGTGTAATTGCTATATTTTGCTGACAAACCTATGTATGACCTCACATATTTACCTGTTTTTATGCTAAAAACATTTAAAATCTCTCTTAATAATCTCTAAGGATAGAATACATTGACTGAGTGCAGTGGCACACAACTGTATCCCAGCCTTTTAGGAATTTAAGGCAGAAGAATTGCAAGTTCAAAGTCACCCTGGACAACTTAGCCAGATCCTGTCTTAAAATAAAAAAGGAAAAGGACTGGAATATAGTGGTAGAGCAGTCGTGGATTTTGTCCCAGGGCTTCCCCCACATTGTCAGTAGCTGTAGTCACCATGTTGTACAATGATATCCTGAATTTACTGCCCCATCTAACAGATTTTGTATCCTTTGACCACCCTTGCTCCTGCCACACCTGCCAACCAATCACCACCATTCCATTCTGTGTTTATTAACTCAGCTTTTTTAGATTCCATGTTTAAGTTAAAACATGCTGCCTACTATAATATCCTCAAGGTTCATTGTTGTGGCTACAAATGATGGAATTCCCTTCAAGACAGAATAGTACTCCATTGTATACATGAATACATTGTCTTTTATTCATCTACTCATAGACACTTAGGTTGAGTCCATATCTTGTCCACTGTAAGCAATGCTGCTAGGAAATCAGAGTGCAGATCTCTCTCTGATATGCTAATTTCATTTAGTTGTGTATCCAGTTGTGGGTTTTATTTTAAGTATCTTTTTAATGCTTATGAGCCATTCATCTAGCTTTAGAGAAATGCATATACAAACCTTTCACTCATTTTTAAATTGGGCTGTGTGTTTTGTTGCTGAGTGGTATATATTCTTTTTAAGTATTCTAGATTCAGGATACAGTAGTCTCTGCTTATCCTCAAGGGATACATTTTAAGGCCCACTGAATACTGGAAATATCTGATGACACTGAACCCAGTCTATACCATGATATTTCCTATACGCACATCCTAGTGATAAAATTTAATGCAAAAATCAGGCATAGTAAGAGATGAGCAAAAATAACCAGTGGAAAAAAACAGTTATAACTATATGGTAGTGAAAGTTATGTGACTATGATCTCTGTCTCAAGTGTCTCACTGTACTGTACAAGCTCCTGTTCTTGTGATGTCATATGATAACTCAGTATTCTTGTACTTTGGGACCACTTTTAAGTAAAGTTAGGGTTACGTGAGCACTCGCACTGCAGCAGTGTGGTTAATCTGATGCCTGTGATGGCCTAAAAATGATAAACAATGGGCAGAGTGCATAAAATGGGTGTTCTGGACAGAGCAGTGATTCCAGCCCCAGGTGAGATGGTGTAGAGCACTGCAGGATTTCACAATAATACTCAGATTGGCATGGAAGTCACTTTGTGACATGTGCATTTCTGGAATTTTTCATTTAGTATTTATGGTTGGCGGTAGGTAAATGAAAATCAGAAAATTATGGGTGAGTACTACTGTATCACCTTATGCTATAATTTGGAATGTTTTATCACATTATGCAATTTCTCTCTCCTACCTCTCCTTTACCCCCTCATTCTCCTTCTCCTTCATTTTTGAGTCAGGGTCTCAATATGTAGTCCAGGCTGACCTTCAACTTGCTGTATAGCTGTTATGGCTTGTATCGAGGTGGCCCCCTCAAAGCTTTATGTGGTCATAGGTGGGGCTTTTGGGAGGTGGCTATAGCTATGGTGTGTGACACTGGGATCAATGATGTGATGTTGCGATTGATTTGAGGTGTGATGCTAGGTTTAGGGGTGTGAGTGCTAACTACCCTATGGGTGGGTAACTTGGCTACGGGTGGGTAACTTGTATGTTTAAAGTATAAAACAAAGAGGGCTGCTATTTGTTGCTTGTCCCTGGTTGCTTCTTGCTGCTGCTGCTGCTGCTGTTTGTCTTCTGTTGCCTGCTCTGCAATGCCCCTCTGCCTTGCCACCCTGCCTTAGAGCCAGCCAATTAGGAACTGAAACCGCTACAAACTGTGAGTTGCAGTGAACCTTTCCCCCTTTAACTGTGGATATTGGGAATTTTGTCTCAACAGCGAGAAAAGTAGCCAAGACTGCCCTTGAACTTAAGAGCCTCCTTACCAGTGCTGAGATTATAGGAATGTGCCAACATCACTACTTATTTACTTTCTTGATAGTGTTCTTTGCTGCAGTAAAGTTTTTTTTAATTTTGGTAAAGTCCAATTTCTTTTCCTTTTGTTGCTTATGCTTCTAGTATCATACCATTGCTTGACTAGATCATAAATATTTACTTATGTGTTTTATTCTAAGAATTTTGTAGCTTTAGATCTCACATTGAAATCGGTGATCACTTTGGAATTTTAGTATATGGTGTGAGGAAGGGGTCTAATGTCATTTTTTTCACTGTAGATATCTAGTTGTATTAACATTATTTATTAGAAAGACTATCCTTTTCTATATTATTTTGGTACCATTTATAATTATTTGAGCATAAATATTATCTTCCATATATATATATATATATATATATATGTATTTATTTATTTATTTATTTATTGTATTTTAGGGAAGGGTCTACAAGGTGTTCAGGGTCTCACTACTAGATTGGACTCATAGTGGTCTGCCTATTTACAGCCTCCCAAAAGCTGGGATTACAGGTGCACCCGGTGCCCAGTCTCAATTGCTGTCTGAGCACGCCCTGGGGGGCGGGGCCCAGCACCACAGGCCTGGGGATCAGGGGTCAAACCCCCGGTCTCTGTGCCTGCTTGCAGGAACCTTAATCCACTGAGCTATCTAGCCAGCCCTTATATGTATTATATTTAATATAAGATCTCACTATGCAGATTGGACTCGTAATGATCCTCCTGTTTTCAGCCTCCCCAGCACTGGGATTACAGGTGTGCACCATCACGCCCCAACTCACCTTTGGGTGGGGTCAGCAAGGCATGTGGTACTGGGGATTGAATCCCCATCCCTGAACATGCCTAAGTAGGCATTTAGTCTGCTGAGCTATCTTGTTGGCCCTCCATTGATTAATATATACTTTAGTCTTTGTGCCATTTCAGGAAATGATTATCCTCCAGCTTTATTCTTTATTTTTTTTTCAAGATTGTTTTAGTTAGTTTGATATTCCCATTTCCAAATGAACTATGGGGACAATTTGTCAATTTCTCCAAAAATGTATCAGGGATTATGATTAGGATTATATAGATCCATTTAGGGGATCTTGCTATTTTAGCCCATTAAATCCTGTAATATATGAATAAAGGATTTATTTCATTTGTTTAGTTCTTTTGACAGTGTTTGATATATTTCAGTGTATGAGGTTTGTCTATTGTTAGTCCTCAATATTTTGTTTTTATTGGTGCCTTTGTAAGGGGAATTGCTTTCCTAATTACACTTTTGATTATTCATTCTTTTTTTGATTATTCTTAATATGTGGAATATCCTTGATTTTTTTTTTTTTTTTTTTTTTTTTTTTTTTTTTTTTTTTTTTTTTTTTTTTTTTTTTTTTTTTTTTTTTTTTTTTTTTTTTTTTTTTTTTTTTTTTTTTTTTTTTTCCTTTTGGTGGAACCAGGAATTGAACTCAGGCCCTTGCACTTGTCAGGGAAGCACTTATTCCACTGAGCCATCTCCCCAGCCCCCTATCCTTGATTTTATACATTGATTTTTTTTTTTTAAATCCTGAAGCTTTGCTGCTCGTTTAATAGTGTGTGTCTCTATGTGTATACATGTGTCTGTGTATTTCTTAAGCTTTTCTATGTGCAGGATCATGTTAACTACTTTGTTTCTTTCTTAATTTGGATGTTTGCTTGTCTCATTTCCATGGATGTGACCTCCAATACTGTACTGAGTAGAAGTAGTAAAAATGGACAATCTTGAGGTGTTTCTTAGGGAAATGCAGTTTTTCACCATTAAATATGATGCTGACAGTAGTTTGTTCATTTGTTTAGATTCCCTTTATCAGAATAAGGGAATTCTTTTCTATTCCTAGTTTGTAGACTGGTGAGTTTGTTGTTGTTTTATTCCTTTTTTTTTTTTTTTTTTGGTACCAGGAATCAAACTCAGGACCTTGTACTTGCCAGGCAGCTGCTGTGCTGCTGAGCTATATCCTCAGTGTGGTTTCTTCCATTTTAATTTTTTTGGGGGGAGGTGGGGAACCAGGGATTGACCTCAGGCCCTTGCGCTTGCCAGGGAAGCGCTTATTCCATGGAGCCATCGCCCTAGTTCCTATGTTTTAAGTTTTTTATTTTTATTTTTATTTGTCTATTTTTTTTGCAGAACTGGGGATTGAACTCAGGCGCTTGTGCTTGCCAGGGAAGCACTTACTCCACTGAGCCATCTCCCTGGCCCCTTTAAGTTTTTTAAAAAATCTTTTTTTATTTCTTTGGTATAGGGTCTCACTATGTAGCTTGGACTGGTAGTGATCCTTCTATTTCAGCTTCCCCAGTGCTGAGATTACAGGCATGTACTACCACACCCAGTTTCAGTGGTCAGCATGGCATGTAGTACCAGGGATCAAACCCAGGTCCTTGAACTTGCCAGACTGCCAAGCTATCTCCCCATCCCCTTCTTCCATTTATAAATCATGAAAAGATTTTGGATTTTTTGTCCTGTTGAGATGATCATGTAGTATTTGTCCTTTATTCTATTAGGATGATATATTACATCAATTCGCTTTTGAATGTTAAGCTGATTATACCTTCCTGTGATGAATCCCAGCTGCTCATCTCATATAATTCTTTTTATACCTACCACTGCATTCCACGTTAGTATTATTTTTTTCTACTTTAATATTTTGCTTATGATTTCACATCAGTCTTTTTGAGGGAGGGTCAACTGAATAGCTCAGTAGGTAGTGCAAATCCATGGGTTCAGAGAGAGAGACAGACAGAGTCAGAGTGGGGTGTTTGTGTGAATTTATAAGAAATATTGGTCTGCAGTTTCTTCTTTTTGTCTGGATTTGGCATCATGCTTATATTGGCCTCATAGAATTAGTTGAGAAAATGTTTTTCTGTTTTTTGAAGAGTTTATAAGAATTGATAATGATTTTTAAACATCTGGTCACATTTGTAGTAAAGTCTTTTTTTTATTTTTAGGTTTTTTTTTTTTTGTGTGTGTGTGTGTGTGTGTGTGTGTGTGTGTGTAGATGCAGGGTCTCGCTATGCAGCTCAGACTCATAGTGATCCTCCTATTTTCTGCCTCCCTAGTGCTGGAATTCCAGGTGTGTGTCACCATGCTCAGACTGTACTAAAGTGTTTTGATGCCTGGGTTTTTCTTCATGGGATGTTTTCAAGCTCTTTGTTTTAGGTCTACTGAGATTTTCGAGTCAGCTTTTTGTGAATTTGTGTCTCTTTTAAGAATTTTTTTCACTTCATCTATATTATTTTAATTATTGATATACAGTTATTTATCCCATTCCCTGTAAGTCTTATTTCTGTGAGATTGGTAACTATGTCTATTCTCCATATGATTTTTTTTTAAATTTTATATGTCTGGTACAGGGTCTCACTATGCAGCTCAGACTTGTAATGATCCTTCTGTTTCAGCCTCCCCAGTACTAGGATTACAGGTGTGCACCATACCTAGTCTTAGCCAGCTCGGTATGCCTGGGGTGGGGTCAGAGCCCACACAGCATGTGGTACCAGGGATCAGACCTGGGTCCTGGTGTTGTAGGAAGCTGAATTAGAAATATTCTAGGCAGTCACACAGAGGCAGGCCCTCCAGAAGACAATGTGGAAGACAAGGTGACTTTGCAATTTGGGAAGAGGCAGACACTACTGAATGGGCCAGACCTTGAGATAGAGTAAAGGAATGCAGCCACATACACTTCCCTAAGGATGGGCATCGGGGATTGATATTCTAAATAGGTATCAATCACCTTGAAAGAGCCCCAAAAGAGTCAGTAACCCAACCCCCAACAGGAAGAAGCCCTGTCCCATATACATGCCCACTTGTTACATAACTCACTTCCCTATTTGTTACTGGATTTAATGAATTTTACCTGAGCAATGGTGCTTGTGATCTCATTGGCTGACCATAGTTTTGTCCCACCTCACACTTATTTAAGCTAGTTCCCCTGTTCTCTACCACCTTAGACCCGCCTCACTGCATGGTTTTACTCTATAAAAGTCCCTGGAAGAGACAGCTTCCAGGGGACAACCTGCTTGGGGCTCCCGTTCTGTCCCTCTCTCTGACAGAAGCTTTCTTTCCCCTCAATAAATATATTCTGCCCTGTTTGTTCCTAAAATTCATTCTTCAGTTTTAGAGAACACAAACTCATCCTAAGTATCTTTCAGATCATTTTTCTGCCTGTATGGCTGGTGCTTGCCTAGGCAGGTGCTTAGACTGATGAGCTATTGCTATCTCCACAGCTCTGTTTTTTTGTTTTTTGGTTTTTTTTTTGAGACAGGCTCTTATGTAGTTCAGGCTAACTTTCAACTTACTGTTTAGCCCAAGCTGAATTTGAGCTGAGAGATCCTCCTGCCTCAGCCTCCTGCATGTTGGGAATACAGATGTGTGCCACCATGCTGGCTTCTTCATATGATTTTTAAAAATAAAAGCTTAAAAAAATAAAAATAAAACCTTTTTGCCATCATTGAAGATGCTTTACATTGTTTTTTTAGTAATGTGGGAAAATGGTCCTGACAAGAAGCTAAGTGAAAAAAGCACAATGTAACATTGTATAATTTTTGTTCAGTATTTAGAGTATTACATATGAGGCTGGGGAGATGGCTCAGTAGAATAAGCACTTCCCTGGCAAGTGCAAGGACCTGAGTTCAATCCCTGATTCTTCAAAAAAAAAAAAAAAAAGAGTATTACATATTGCCAGGGAGATAGCTCAGCAGCCTAAGCACCTGCCTAGCAAGTGCCAGGTCATAAATTTGATACCAGGTAATGCAAAAAAAAAAAAAAAAAAAAAAAGGAAGAGTATTATGTATATATTAGACCTTTATCAGCTCTATGATTTATACATATTTTCTTCTATTCTGTGAATCAGTTATTTGCTTTCTTGATTATGTCTTTTGATTTTTCTTCTATTTTTAAGTTTGTTCATTGACTTCAGTAGTCTTTAAACTTGAACTAAAAGTATTTCCTCATGAAATTCTGTTGACTCTTGGGTATGGTGGAATAGTGATTTGTCAATTCCAATGTACCTGTAATATGTATCTGTTCTCCTTGTTAGTAACTGTTAAATAAGAAGACACTCAATTTTAGATGCTTTGTCCAGAAATGAACAGAAAAAAATGAGCAAAGTTTTACTGAGGCTTTTCCCCCTCTGCAATAGAATGCATTTATAGGGCTGGGAAGATAGCTCAGTAGAATGAGGTACTTGTCTGGCAAGCACAGGATCCTGAGTTCAATTCCCAGTACCGCAAAAAAAAAAAAAAAAATAAAAATAAATAAATAAATAAAATAAAATAAATAGAATGCATTTATAAATGCTTTGCAATTTATTTCAGAAAATAAAAGGATAGTTTTGCCAGTAATGCTCCAACACACTAACTACCAGCTGTCTTCTTATTATATTAGTATTTCACATTTCCTTATAAAAATAAGAAGGCCTTTTAAAAAATGTAAAGGCTGAGCAACACATATTTTTCTTGTTCCTGGGCTTGAGAACATTAATGGTAAGAGCTGCTGATGGCCAAGATGTGTGTAGAAACTGTATAGATAATACAAAAGGAGAGCTGCATCTCCCTTTTGAGGAATATTTGTTTTAATGCTACTTTCTTAAGTCAGCTTTTCTTTTGTTTTTCTTTTTTTTTTTTTTTTTTTTTTTTTTTTTTTTTTTTTTTTGTGGAACCAGGGATAGAACTCAGGCCCTTGCATGTGCCAGGCAAGTGCTTATTCTACTGAGCCATCTCCCCAGCCCAAAGGATTTTTTTTTTTTTTTTTTTTTTTTTGGTGGCTCAGGCTACCTGAAGGTCAGAAAAGATTTTTTCTAAAACTTTTATTTTATTTTTTGCAGTACTAGGGATTGAACTCAGGATCCTGTGCTTGCCAGGCAAGTGCTTACTCTATTGAGCTATCTCCCCAGCACCCCCATTTTCTTTTTTCTTTTTTTTTGAGATGGAGTCTAGGATGGCATTGGCCTCAAACTTCTGATCCTCTTTCTTTGGGCTCCTAAGCAGCTGGAATTACAGAAAGATGCTACTGCACCCAAAAGCCCCTAGCTTTTCTTGATGTTAGAAGAAAATAAAATCATAAAGAAAGGAAGAAAATAGATGCATGAATAAAAAAAAAAAATCAACCCTATTTGAGTCATGTAATAATTGATGATTTTCTATTGACTTTATATCCTTCCTAGCTGACTATATTCAACTCTATGTCTTCTGTCATTTTTTAAAAAGCTAATAGTAGCTGTTGAACAAGAAGAAATCCCCAGGCTTCAGGCTTTATATGAGAGGGGCCTGCAGAATGGTGTCCAGGGCTTGCAGCTGATCCAGCAGGAGGATATAAAAAAGAAGGAACCATACTGTAGGGTAAGTGATTCACCAGCCTCGCACATGTGGCCCAGGGTACCTTCATTTAGGGCTCCCAGGAAGCCTTGTAGACAATCCCGCACAGACACAGTGAGATGATGGACACCAGAGGGCACTGCCACAAATGCAGCACCTGATTTCTTGTTTCCCTTTGAGAAAATGCCAGGTCCAACCAACAAAAATAAGCCAAGAAGAGATCTGAGACCAAATCATGTTTGGAAAGCCCGAACAAAAGGTGTGGTTGAAATATAGGGTGTGTGGGGAGAGATAAGAGATGAAACTGGAAAGGCAGGATTGGGCCCCTGGGAAGAAACTGGCATTCGTGCCAGTTATTTGAAGTTCTTCCAGTAGACATAAAGACCAGCTAAAAATGTTTGAGGAGAATAGCTGTGTATTTTAGGAAGGTGTGCCTAGCCTGAATGGGAAGTTGGTGTTATAGAGTATCTCGCTTAAAACATATCATAGAGGGGCTGGGGAGATAGCTCAGTTGAGTAAGCGCTTGCCTGGCAAGTGAAAGACCTGAGTTCAATCCCCAGCTCCATAAAAAAAAAAAAAAAAAAAAAAAAAAAAAAAAATCATAGAGAAAAACATCTTTCTTCTTTGAAGGAGACAAGATTAATAATGTAATAAAGACATTCCTTGTTTAATGACCTGCCTGTTTTAACAGCAGGTTGCACTTATCACTGAAGCATGCTGTGTGGACCTACTCTCCAATACTCAAATTTATCACCCATCTGTTTTATTTGTACAATTCTGTATCTTATTTATAGAGCCTTCCTGTCTTTTTTGTACAGTAGACATTATTTATTCGATACTGTAATTTTTGCTAATTGTATTGTACAATAGTACAGTACTGTAGTATTATGTTCTATTGTACTTTACAGTACTACAGGTAAGAGTTATCCAAGCAAAAGCAGAACCCCAAGTTGGAGTTTCCTTTGACCATTTCTTTGTTCTAAATAGTGATGTGCATACCATGTGCAATTCCTCATTTGGCAACTAATTCGTTTAATGACCTAATAGCAGGAACATAACTTGGTCACTAAACAAGGAGCATCTGTGATTACTCTGCATGTCAGCTTTCTTTGTTTTTTTTTTTTTTTTTTTTTTTTTGCAGAACTGGGGATTGAACTCAGACCTTTGTGTTTGCCAGGCAAGCACTTATTTTACTGAGCCATCTCCCCAGCCCCTGCATGTCAGCTTTCATTGGTTACACAGTTCAGAGACCATTCCAATGACTGTTCTAACAAATGGCTGTATTTCCTGTAATCCTTCTTCCATAATTTTATTGACTATGTACATGAGTTGGACTTCCGATACTTGTCTTTAGAAAGCATGAACCTGCTGGGTGTGGTAGTACACACCTGTGATCTCAGTGCTCGGGAAGCTGAGGAAAGAGAATTTCTTAGAGTTCAAGGTACCAGCCTAAACCACATAGTAAGACCCTGTCTCACAAAAACAAGAATCATGACCTTGAACTCACCACCCAGGTTGTGTTTATCTATAGCTTAACTTCTCAGTGCCAGTGACACCTGCCTGTAATACCAGCCACTCAGCAGGCCAAGGAAGAAGGATCACAAGTTGAGGCCAACCTGGGAAACTGTAATAAGACCTTGTCTCAAAATAAAGTTTTAAAGGGCTGGAGGTATAACCAGTGGTAAAGCAGTTGCCTGTTATGTTCAGGGCACTATGTTCAATCCCTAGTACTGAAAACAAAGCAAAAAAAACTTGGATTTGAGAAACACTAGTTATGGGAGGAACCTTAGTGGTTGTGTAAACCACTTACTCTGCTACATCCCTGGAGGCCGTCAGAGGGGCACCCCTACATTGCAATGTTTTGCTTCCCCATCCTATTCACTGCCCTGCATCCTGTATTTGTCCACTTAGCCACTTTGAACTGTGCTTTGGTTTTATAGCATCAGCCTCTGGGGAAGGTCATTGTGTCACTTGCTGTGGCTTCTGAAGTATTGGGGACATACATTACTGTGTTACACAACATCTTGCTCTGAGAACTCAGAGGAGAAATTACTCACAGCTCTTTTGAGAATAATTTTCTGCCTCCTGAGCATGGTTTGCTTACTTTTATTTTATGGACACTAAATCGTTTAACTGATTGCATTGTCCTGTTTACATTGTGTACAAGGAAGCTCAGAGACACATTTGTGTCCCCTCCTGCCAAATGTCTAGAGCCATAGCATACATTTTTTGTTGCTGTGTACTAACTTTCCTCTTCATCTTTGCACTCTTATTTTTTACGGGCTCCCAATATTTTGGAATCATGCCATACAGCAGATTGTAAGACTTCTTCATGGATTTGTCCAAAGTGTGGCCAGCCCTGAGATAAGAAACAAGTTGATTACCAGCCTGGGAGGACTTTCCTCATGCCCTCTAGGAGTAGTTATCCTGAATGTATTGTACATGCTGAATGTATGTAACTGCATTCCTGGCTTCTTAACTAATAGGCTATTTATGTTTGAGGAATCATATGGTGTGCACTCTTTGATGTCTTTTATTCAGTATTATAAATGCTGTCCATACTATTGCACGTAATCTGCTGCCATTGCTGTGTATCTGTTGCTGTCTGTTATGTGAAGGCAACATCGTCTGTTCTGCTGGTGATGGGCATTGTGATAGCTTTCAGTTCAGAGCCATTCCAAGTGGTACTTCTGTAACCTTTCAAATTTTTGGTGACTGCACATTTGTATTTCTGTCATGTAGATACCTTAGAAAAAAATAGCTAGGTTGCAATCTATGTGCATACACCTCCAGAGTGTGTGTTTCCAGTTGCTCTTCTCTTGGGAGAGTGCAGAATTCTGGGTCGCCACAGCCTCACTCCCACTTCCTGTTTGTTTTCATTGTGCCCATTCTGGAGGGTGTGTAATAGTCAAGAGTGTCCCTCGTACAAGTGGACAAGATCAGAAATGCTTCAGATTTCAGAGCTTTTCAGATTTTGAAATATTTGCATAGGTTTATCACTTGAGCATCCTGTGGCTCAACTTGCAGTGTTTTTATGTTTTTAATGTATGTTTGCCCAGTGGCTCAGTTACCTACCTGATCATATGCTAATGTTGACCATTTGGGTATTTTCTTTTATGGAGCACCTGTTTGACTTTTTGGCCCATTTTCCTATTGGGTTTACTGTCCTTCTTATAATTATTAATTCTTACTGTTGTTAGAGGCTCACTATATACTGTAGTTTGGATGAATATTTTTGCAAAATATGTGTGTTTGTGATATATGTATATATCTAAGTATGTATTGTGTCTTTTACCACTCTGTAACTTGTCTTTTTAACTTAATAGTGTCTTTAGATGAACAGAAATTCTAAATATTAGTTTAGTCATTTTAGCAATTCACACATCTATTTCTCTCTCTCTCTCTCTCTTTCTCTCTTTTTGTGGAACCAGGGATTGAACTCAGGCCCTTGCTCTTGCCAGGGAAGTGCTTATTTTACTGAGCCATCTCCCTGGCCCCTCTATGTATTTTTTAAAAAATTTTTATTGTTTTACCTTTCACTTTTAAATCTATAATCAATGTGAAATTGATTTTTGTATGTGGTATGAGGGTCAGTGTCCATTTTATTTCCTCCAATGAATATCCAGTTGACCCAGCATCATTTACCAAAAAGGTCCGTGTTCTCCCTTTTCGTGGCAGTATTCTTTTGCGATGTTGGGGCCCTGTGGGTAAACTCAGTCCTGTCCACGTGTCACCTGCAGTGTTTCCCTGATTCTTCTTAGTGTAGTTCCAGTGGAGAGAGGCCTGGTTAGCCAAGTAGAAGAGGTTGGCTTTCTAGGCAGTTAGGTATTTAGAAAAGCAAAATAAGGAACAAAAACAAATCACTTGTTTCAAAATTACTTTCCATTTAGGGTTAGAGTAGAGGGAACTTTCTTAGAATACTGGCTACACCTGGCCTTCTTTTGGATTTTGGCTATTACCTATCTCTCCTGATTTCTTGGAAGGTCAAATGTTGTAAACAACTTAATCTGGTGACGTGGAAGTTTAGCATCAGTAGCTCTGTTTTAGTCTGATCTGGTGGGGCTTAGTACAGGAACTTTGACCAGAACCATGGCTTCCCACACATTGAGCAAGCGCTTCCTGCATATGCCTTAGACTTGTTGCTGTTTCTTAATGTGCTTCTGGTGGACTTTAAATATGAAACTAAAATTTCAAAGTATCACTGACATGTTCCTATCAAGTATTTTTGGAATAAAACAATTTATAACCTTTAAAAAATGTCAGTTTTAATAGCATCGGGAAAGACAGAAAAGGCTTGCCAGTCTATCTACCCTCTTCATGATGTCTGAAGAAGCCTAAGTTTGAATTGGGAAAACTCATGGAGCTTCATGGTGAAGGTAGTAGCTACTGAGGATGAGGCTGCAACTAAAGTCGAATGAGCTGATAGATATGAACCACCAGTCCAAGAGTCCATTCAAGATCCAGATTTTTAATAGTGATAAAGTGCTATTTGTGAAAAAAAAAAAGTCAGTTTTTAATAGTTTCTTAAACTTTTATTTGTTAATGGAAAGCGATTTAAATTTAATCATTTGTGCAAAAGGAGAAAAGGATATAGAAGCTGACTCCATTATAGATTTGCCTGTAAATATAACTTAGAGCCAGGGAGATAGCTCAGTAGAATAAGCACTTGCAAGCGCAAGGGCATGAGTTCAATCCCCAGTTCTGGCACCAAAAAAAAAAAAAAAAAAGATAAAAATAACTTAGTTTTGCAATTTAGAAAACAAGGTTTCTGGTTTCCTGGCAGTACTGAAATTTGGGGGATTTAGAAGATCACATCGGATTATTGACTGTTGTATGTTACAGATCCTTGTAAAGAGCTTTGAAAAGAGAGAAAAAGGAACTGGGACACGTGAGTCTTCATATCAGGCTTTACTATTTAAGAGAGACAAAACTTTCCACATGTTATAAGCACTAGACTAGGTCAGGATACTGTCCTCTGTGCTGACGTGTGGTCGTGCTGGGTTCTTGGAGTGAATGGATGGAATATGTGTGTGCGTCCATAATAGAATTGTATGTATGCACATTTCTTTTTGGTCTTACAAATGAAGAAACTAGCTGCTACTTTCCCATGGCCACAGTGCTCCTCAAGAGTGTCCCACTGTAAGAACTAACTCAGAACAGATCTTTTTTATTCTGTTTAAAGAAAATTTTCCAGTTTACCGTATGCCAAACTCTACAACTCAGTAATTTAGGAGAGACAGTTCGTGCTTCTCTCTGAGGCTTCTGCATAAGCAAGGTGCTATGTATGGATAATGATGCTATGCATGTATTTGAATCATTAAGGCTTGGAGAAAATGTAATTTGGTTATTTCATAAAGGTGTCTTAAATAAATTCCTCCCTTTCTCCTAAGCTTACCTCTACTTCCAGGAATATTGATCAGAATTTCTATGGCACAGAGTTACTTCTGATTCTCTTAGGACATCTAGAAAAAAGAAATTTATCAGGGCAGCTCTAAAGGACTCCTTGAACCTAGTCCCCTTAAGGAGAAGACTTAAGTACTCCTCAGGGAAGACTGTTGGGAAATTTTCAACTGCTTCCGTAAACTTAGCCCTTGGAGAATAACTCTTGACAGCTCTCTCTGAGCAGATCTTCACTGACCCGTGAGCTCAGTTCTGTTGATCGTTCCACCTTTCCTTTTAACATTATTGGTCAGGAACACTCTTGTTCATTACTGTCTCCTTGCTGAGTCTACCCTCAACTTTCCCTGGCCTGCTTTGCCTGGTTCTTGCTTTCCTGGTCCTCGACCCCTGACCTACCATGGCCTCAGATTTCATGCTGTAGCCTGCTGATCTGGCCAGTGCCTGTTCCGCCTCCTGGCTGACAGTCCCAGCCAGCATGTGCTGCAGCCCCCATATCAACTTGGCCACCTCTACCTAGCCACCAGTCCCAGGCCGGGGCATCAGGCTGTCTGCTGGCCATGGCTCTCTCATTTCCCTACAAGGGTAGGGAGAGCATCAGCTTCACACAGGGAGCAAAGCTGGAACAAAGCAGAAAGAAAAGAAGGAAGACCTTCTAAAAGAGATCTGTGCAAAGGGGTGGAGGGGATCCACAATGACAACAAGATGATAAAGTTTTTAAAAATCAGCATTATTTCTTTTCTGTTAAACATATTATGTATGTGACAGTCATCAAATTCAAGAATTTAATGGAGCAAGTTTTTATGTTTCTTTTTTTTCTTTAAGACTATCAACCAGGCATAAAGGCATAGGCCTGTAATCTCAGCAGTCAGGAGGCTAAGGCAGGAGGATCTTGATTTTTGAGAGCAACCTAAACTACGTAGTGAGTTCCAGTCCAGCCTGGAAAAGATCTTGTCTCAAAAAAAAAAAAAAAAAAAAAGATATTTGTTATTCATCAAAATAAAAATCTAAAAAGGGGGCTGGGGAGATGGCTCAGTAGAATAAGTGCTTGCCTGGCAAGTGCAAGAGTCTGAGTTCAATTCCCAGTTCCGCAAAACAAAAAAAAAAACAAGAACAACAAAAATCAATAAATAAATTCAGCCCAAATAAAAATTTTGAACAAATCACATTGGTTGTTGATTACATTGTTTGGCTTTTTTCCTGATTCTGTCCCAGGGTCTAATGGCTATTGATTGTCCATACACTGGCATTGTGGATTATCGGCAGATAGCTTTGTCATTTGCCCACGATTTCCAAGAAGCAGGTGGCTCTGTCATCACTGATTTTGAAGTAAAAGATATTGAAATGGCTAAAGAAAGCCCTTCCAGAAGTAAAGATGGTAAGCCACCCTCATTTTTTTTCTGTTGAAAACCTGAATTGATTTTTTTTTGGTTTTTTGAGACAGGGTCTCACTATGCAGTTCAGGCTGGCCTTAAGCTCACTTTGTAGCTCAGGCTGGTCTCAAACTCACAACAATCCTCCTGCCTCAGCCTCTCGAGTGCTGGGATTACAGGCATGTGCCACCATGCCCAGCCTGAATTGAGTTTTAGTGAAGCTTGGGAGTGTTTTTGTTTGGGGTGGTGTGGTAGGAGGCCCATATGGAGGAGGGTGCAGGCCAGAGCGGCGCAGAAAGGCAAGGTGGGACAGGCACAGGAGAACCACAGCTCCTGGGAGGGTCTGGTGCCAAAAGCACAGATGAGATAGTCAGGCTGGGACTAAGAGCTGCTGAGGGGGTTTATGGATCTCCAGCCTCTTCTCATGCTGCAGGTGAGAGAAGCTCAGTGATGCTTGTTTATAACAAATTTTAGCATCTTTATGACTTAATGAACCTGACTTGGGATACAAGCTTAGGAACAGTGGGAGTCAATGATTTTTTAATATCTTCAAGTTTCAGAATGGCAGCCCCTGGTTATAGAAAAGACTCAAGACATTCTGAAGCTCCCTCCACTCCCTCTTTTTTTTACTTACTTACAGTACTGGGAAATGAACCCACGTCTTGGGTTCATGATATCACTAACCTTTTTTATTTTGTATTTTAGGGAAGGGTCTACAGGATGTTCAGGTCTTACTACTAGATTGGACTCGTAGTGATTCTCCTGTTTACAGCCTCCCAAGAGCTGGGATTACAGGCATAGGCCACCATGTCCAATCTTAGTTGCCCATCTCAGTGTGCCCAGGGGCGGGCCTGGCATGGCAGGCCTGGGGATGAAACCCCCAGCCCCTGTGCCTGCTTGTAGGTACTTTAATCTGCTGAGCTATTTGGCCAGCCCTCACTAACCTTATTATATTGAGACAAAGTCTAAGTCATGAAGATGCCCAGCAGGGCTTGAATTCTGCTGCTCCCAAAGTGCTGGGATTAAGGTGTGCGCCACTGCACTGGGCTTCCCTCTCACTTTAGACTGTACTTAGAGTTGGTTTTGTTTTGTTTTGAGGATACATATCTTTTCTTTTAATCAAATGAAAGATTTGCGAGCTTCCTATTTGTTTCAAAGGAGTAAAAAGTAGTGTTTAGTTCTTTTCACCTGGACAGGTTTTAAAGACATTTAGGACATCTGAATCATTCAGCCAGTATCCTTAAAAATTCGAAGGTAAGGGCTAGCCAGATAGCTCAGTGGATTAAAGTGCCTGCTTAGGCAGATGCAGGGACTGGGCTTCAGGTTTAGTCACCAGCATGCTGTGCCAGCCTCACCCCTTTGGTTGTGCTGAGATGGTGATTGAGACTGGGGGTGGTAGCACATGCCTGTAATCCTAGGCTTGGGAAGCTGAAAATAAGAGGATCACTACAAGTCTGCTTTAGGTGTAGTGAGACCCTGTAGACCCTGTACTAAATACATTAAAAAAATAAATAAATAAAATAAAATTTTAGGGTAGTGAACAAAATTTTTTTTAAGGAAGATTGTCTTCTTAATTATCTATAAATAAGTTTTTTTTTTTAAGATCTTAAGATTTCATGTATCTGAGTGGGAATTAATTTTATAAGTGGTCCATTTAGTTTTGGAATTTTTGTATTATGATAACTCTTGCTTCTCTAAGTAGCCCAGACCCTGCATGGAATCTGGTGACAGACATTTGCATAGTACAGACTTTCATATTGTAGCATCATGTCTGGGAAAATTCACACTGGGTTAGATGGTCCACTGTACAGTGCCTAGTGAAAGCTAGGACTGTCTGTGTTGGAGCTGGGGTGTGAATGGTTGTTTGTGCAGGTTAAACAACTTGAGACAATGTAAAAAACTTGCCAGTTTTATATATTGTCAAGTATGAACTTGTTTAATCTTGTTCTTTGGTTAAAAAACCCTTCAGAATGAAAAACTGGGTCTAATTATGACAGAAGAAAGTCATTCATATTTGTTATTAGCATTTGTTATTAGCTAAATTTGTTACTAGTCATTTAAGTTTGTTAAACAATGGTGGCCTTCTTTTACTAAAAAGCACTTTCACTTTCCTTTTTTTTTTTTTTTAACCCCCCCAGGGATGAAATATCCAATTGTGATAAAGAATACAAAGGTAAAGTCTTAAGCAGAACTGTTGTCCACTTTCATGTCTTTTTGTTTTCTTTTTAAAGAATGAATTAACACACAGAGCTCTATTTTAAGTTACTGAGAGAAATTTCCCTAATGTAAAAGTAAGTCTAAGAGCAATTCTTTTTGAGCAGATTAATAGCCCTCATTTTAAGAGGGTACTTTATGTTTCTAATGAGGTCAGTGAAGACCCCCCAGGGTTTATCTTGTAGTCCTGTACCTTATTCTGCAGATCCTTTGTCTGTGTCAACCATGTGGATGAGTCACGGCCAATGCTTGACCAGTTTGCTCTCTGTGAGAGCCTGAGAGAAAGTTTTCTCTCCATGTGACTCTCCCCAGGCACACTATAGATCATCAGTCTCTTTCCTCTGTGGCTCCATAATCTCCTTGTTCAGAAAATTTGGAGCTCAACTGAGTTTCATGATGTTGCAGTACAGGTTCTCCAATGTCCTGAGTCTTCGCTGACCTTGAAGGGCTAGGGCCAAAATGTTGGCTGGCCTTGTGGCTCTTCTGTTTCTCCAGTTTTTATCTGTGAACTTAGGTTGTTAACTATCCAGAAGAAAAGCTGATTAGTATCCTGCAGCATATGCCATTACTTTGCCTTATCTGACTCAATTGTTAGCTGTTGTTGTACGTTTCCATTTGTATTTCTGCTTTTCGCTTCTTATACTAGGGAGACTATACGATATTTGCACATCTGTGTCTGGTTTATTTCACTTAGGAGTATATGTTCAAGTGGTATCCACTTCAGTATAAATGCTTCAAGCTTATCATTCTTAATATCTGAGTAATACTCCATTATATAGAAATACCACATCTTTTTCAACCATTCCTCATGAGATAGATAACACCATGCTTCTACATAATTCTATGAGAGGCAAGATTTGCACTAATGGTGGTTGGACAGGATATTGTGTTGGCTTCTAGTACTATGGACAACCACTAGGAAAATAACAAGGTAAAAAGTAGTAGTTATTGAATCTTTGATGTAATTCAGGTATAAAAAATAAGATACACAGACAGCTACACTCTCTTAATTTACTGATAAGAGACATATGGTATAATAATGTCTGTAAATATAATATCATGTATGCACCTTCTATGATACCAAAACATTATGAAAACAGTTTGCAATGTATTAATTTATCAAATCCATCTTGTCAAGGTATCTTAAAACTGTCTCATTGATATTTGTACTGCAATAAAACAAAAATAAAAATTAAAAAAAAAAAGTCTCAGCTTGGGACGTCTTCATGAAGTGGCAATGCTGGCAAAGAACAGGCCTTTAAGGAATGTTTATTTTTAAGGCAAAACATAGGTATTTTATCACCCTGCAATTCAAGGACACAGAGGAAAGTGGCCTGTTTTCTTTCAGCTTGGCATGACCAAAGCAAGAACCACTGAATGGTGGCCTCTTTGTCCTCGGGACCCATCAGGGGGTCAGAGTTCCTCTTGTGTGTTTCAGGATTTCCTGGAGAAATCAGGCTGTACACACTGGTGAGAGGGGCTAGGCTGCGGAGGGCAAAGGTTCTCCAACTTGGGGTCTGGGAAGCAGGTGTCCAGCTGCTGAGAGGCACTGCACACAGATGCTCCTGAGGAGGTGTAGGGGAGCCCTTCCTCTGTGCAGGCGCCCAGGTAGGGGCCGGGGCAGCTCTTGGTCAGAACAGACAGTAGCTGGATACAGGGCTGGATATTGGCCTAGGCTTGCTGGGTAGTGCATATCTGCCACCACCCTGGACAACCTTCAGAAAATAGTAACTGCTGCTTTCGTTCTGCCCACCAAGCCATATGCAGATCCTGTTTTTGTCAACTTTAAGTGGGAAACACAGAAGAGAAGGGGAATCTGGCAGGCATAGTCCCTAACGTAACCAGATTTACAGTACAAACCTTTCTAGTCCATCCCAGCAATGTAGTGTCCATATGTGTCCCTTATGACCATATTTAGCTTCCAGGTAAAACAGTAGTAAAATTGTGCTTGCACAACTTACTACCTTACATAAAAGGTATGATCAAAGCAAGAACCATGGAATGAAGAACCTATGCTTCATAGAACCCCCAAAAATACTCTCTCCAAGAGAGATACAAGATCTCCTGCATTGTCTTAGGGAGTATGTATTCTGAGTCACATGTCCCCTTTGAGATCCTATAACTCAAATACAATAATAACTGGGGACTCATCATTAACTGATAGCAAGAGGTTAACAAGTACCAGAACAATGGTTTTGGCAGGAAAAGGTAGGAAGTGTGATGTAGTTAACATTGACAAGTTCTAGCTCATATGCTGAGTACTGATTGAATGATGAATGCAAAGACATTTAGTTTCATGTAAAAATGGGGCCGGGGAAATAACTCAGTAGAGTAAGCACTTGCCTGGCAAGCACAAGGGACTGAGTTCAATCCCCAGTTCTGCCAAAAAAAAAGCATGGTTATGAAATTTGATGAGTTTCAAAGCAATCAACTGCCAAGATGTGGCTGTGCTGAAGTAAAATAAGCACAGACACTAGTAAGCATCTTAGATGAGGTTGGTAGCTCTTAATCAGAAGTGATCTTGCTAGCTCCCCAAGGGACATTTGACACTGTCTGGAGATATTTTTGGTTGTCACCGCTAGGGAGGTGTAGGTCTACTGGCATTTAATAGATATAGGCCCAAGAAGAGGCCTCTCAAAGTAAAGAAATACCCACCCTTGCTAGCAGTAGCAAACTTGAGAAGACCTTGTATTAGAAAATGGAAGAATGGAAGAGATATGTGTATTAAGTCTTCTCAAGCTGCCACAGCCAAACAGCATAAACAAGGTGGCTGAAAAATAGAACTTTAGGACAGCGGTTCCTGGGGAAAGCATTTTTACCCTCCTAGCCTGTTTAGGTCAGTCTTTTCTTTAGAACTTTTTTTCCTGGCCCACTAGTACCACAGTACTGCACATGAAACATTGTTATCCATGTCTGGCCATCTGTCCTTCTAGGTCAGATACACTAACCCTGATGTTCAAAGGTCCGCCTTCTGGGAGAATTTCCCTTTGCTGCAGTTCTTCTAGGTCATACCCACATGGGTGTCTAGAGTTGTAGCTGTTCCCTTTCCAGGGGCTAAATGTTGTGCAAAACCACTTGTAAATTAGGTCCATATTTTTTCTTTCCTGGCCCATTGGCCATGGAGAACTCCCTCTGGGTCCATGGGCACAAATTAAGAAAAACAACGTAGTTTTGTAGGAGTAGACATCATGAACCACATGCCTGTGTAACTCATATGTGCCTGCAGGCCCTGTAAAATGCTCATCTTCCATATTACACCTTTTGATTATGGAGTGCTGTTGTACACACCCAGTTTTTGTGGCTTGGTGAATCAGACAACACCCAGTCAATAACGGGTAGTTCAGGTAGTTCGCATAGTAACTTGTGACCTGTGGTCAAATGTTAAGTCAAAGCCAGAGGCACTTTCTGAAAAGGAAGATTTATTATCTTCCTAGAGGATGGTCTTAGCTTTTCCTCCAAAATCCTAAAGCTCTTACTGTGGTTTGCCTATAAAGCCTTTGTAAAATATCTCTGCTTATTATAAACACTTCAGTTACCAGCAGACCCCCAAGATCAGGTGGGCAAATAGCAGAGTAATAAGGGTCTCCACTTAAAGAAGGTGTAGAAGCCCATTTCTGTCCCTGCTATCATCATGGGAGATTTTCATGCGAGTAGCATCATGTGGTAGAAGGCATATGGGGCCCTATGGGATACTAGTGTCTGTGTGTTCTGTCCAGTTTCCATAGTAGGGTTATTTATCTTGGCATTTTCCTTTAGTATAGTTTTTGGGATTCAAGTTCAAATTTTGCACGCACTTATCAGATTGAACTTTGGTGCCTCATGAGAAGTTAAAAGGAATTTTTTAAATGAATTTATAGGAGGATTTGCAGATTAATTTATACAGTAGACATGGAGAAATATCTTTTTTATTTATGAAAGAGGACTAGAAATTTTTTTTAAAGGAAATTTATGATTGATCAAAATATCTCATTCATTGTTGGCCTAAATTTTAGCTTGGAAGTGAATTAGTATGTTACTGAATTTAATGATTTGTTTCATGTAAAATATACATGATTTCAGAGATCTGTGACCATTGTTAATCATGTCTTTCTTTGAAACTGTTAAGTTTGTTTTTTAAAAGAGAATTATTGCATGCTGGTACCATTCTATAAATTTTGTTGCTATTTGTACATTTATCATAAGGCTTATCTACATTTTGTGTTCCAAGAACAGAAGAATTGCTGATCTTTTTAAGTAGGCACTGATAGATATATATCACATAAAAGTATTTCTTGTACTTCTGATACATAACTGTAGATGAACAGGAAAGATATTAACCTATTTAGAAGGAAGCAGTTTTTGTTGTACTGACAGCCCTGTTGACTTCCAAGTTTCTTACTAGTGGTGAGTGTCATGAGTTAGGCGAGATAACTCAAATTTACAGCAGAGAAATTTAGCCTGAGTTACCTCAAAAATGTGACATATAATTCTTAAAAAGAGGCTTACCTTTCTGAAAAAATAATAGAGTTCATATAGAATAGAAAAATATAGTTGAGTAGAAGAAGGCTCAGTCAGTAAGAGATGAGGAAGGAAAGGAAAAAATGGAAAGGAGAGGGAGGGAGGGAGGGAGGGAGGAAGGAAGGAAGGAAGGAAGGCAAAGAAAAAAGGCAGGAAAGAAAGAAAAGAAAGTGAGTTGAGACAGATGAGAACTCCAAGGCTTCAGAAGTGGGTTGCTTGGGAATGAGACCAGAAAGGTACCAGGAGCAGAGTTTCTAGTCCTTTACAAGTAGATCTGGCTGTCCCAGTCCCTTAGGAAGCTGGAGTGGGAGGCATGCTTGAGCCCAGAAGTTCTAGGCCAGCTGGGCAAAGTAGTGAGATCTTAGCAAAGAAAAAAGAAAGAGGACATGAGAATTAGTGTCTAGTGGTGAATTGCAGTTGGATGATGTCATTTAGGAAATAAGGTGATAAGTTGGCTAAGCCTGACGGGATGAACTAAAGCTAAAAATATGCAGATCATCATGGAATAAAATTTGTGGGAAGTCACAACATCCTAAGATTAGCATTCTCCTAATCATTAAAGCTTACTTTGGCTGTAGTGTGTGCCCTCAATAAATATGGGTTGAGTGAATGAGGTTTCTAAAGTAGCCTCAGGGGCCAGGGAGATAGTGCAGCAGCATAAGTGCCTGCCTGGCAAGTGCAAGATCTTGAGTGCAATCCCCAGTACCAAAACCAAAAATTAAATTAAATAAAGGAGCCTCAGTTTACAAAGTATAAATTCAACAAGAAGGAGAAGGTGGTTGGTGGGTAGGTTGCTATCAGAATCAAGTAGGATTATTGAATGTGAAACAGTCCAACCATAACAGGATTATTACTCAGATAAGATGAAAGAAATGGTCTGAAATTGAGAAGAGGCCAAATGGGCAGAGGTCATCTAAACAAAGTTGCCACTTCCTATAATAAATAGTTAAGAAGTCCAGACTTGGTTCTAGTAGAATAAATGTGTGTATCTGTGCATGCATGTGAGTATTGTGTGTCCTTAGTAAGTAAGCCATTATTATCTCAAGCTTAAAGTACAGAATTTGAGATACCATCCTATGGCATGCCACTGCACTGTTTCTAGCTGTCACCTAAGTACTAAAGAACTTATTTATTGATACATACATTGAATTTTCTTTTTCAGAAAAATGTCTATTTTTGTATCCCTATTTTCTCTTCTGTCACCTATTTTTCCTTTTTGACTTTTCTGCTTTTTCTATACAAATCATAATTTTTGATTAACATATTAGTTGTGCATATTAATGGGATTCAATGTGACATTTCTATACATACAGCATGAACTAATGAAATTCAACCTTCCTCCCACTTCTCACCCTCTTAATTATTCTGTGTTCAGGTTAATTTTTTTTAACTTGCACTTATAGAAAGAAGAATACCTATTCTCTCTGACATGTGGAAGCTACTCACGCTCTTTTATTTTGCACTAGAGAGAGGAAATTCGATGTCAGTATGTTGTGACATGTGCAGGACTTTACTCAGACCGTATTTCAGAGTTGAGTGGCTGCAGTCCTGATCCTCGAATTGTACCATTCCGGGGAGATTACCTGCTTTTGAAGCCCGAAAAAAGCTATCTTGTAAAAGGAAATATTTACCCGGTAGGTAATGACCGTTCTACCTTCCCATCTTCTCAAGCTGGCTGTAGGTATAATGGAAATGCAAACATTCACAGTAAGAGAGCAGTGAGGCCTGCCACACTCACTTGTAGTCCAGCTACTCAGGAGGCAGTGGCAGGAGGATTCTCAAAATTATAGTTTAAGGAATAGAGAGGTGTACCTAGTTTAGTGGTAATGTGTTTACACAGCATAGTATATGAAAGGCTCTGGGTTCCTATTTCCACCAAAGGAGGTAGGGACTAGAGGGCTATTTATGTAGTTAAATCCCTAAATCTGTAGATGAATATCCTGGTCATTAAATTATAATTCATTATATACAGGTCCCCATCTCCAGAAAGCATGAGGGCATTTTGAGAAGTGCTAGCAAGAGAGAAGCAGAGTCTTGCAATTGCAAGGTCCCAAGTTCAATCCCAGGTACCAGAGAGTACCCACCAGGCAATTTTCCCTGATGCGAATCTCAGATCCCAGCCCTCTTTCTCACTTTACAGAAAAGGGATGTGGCCACTTTGTGGTCCAGGAGATAGAAGACAGATGCATTTAAATGAAAACGTAATTTGTCTGTCTGAAACTATCCTGGAAATGAATTCCTTCAGACATATTAGGTTGAACCAGATACAGTTGATTCAGCTAACCTTTAAACTATCTGATGCTTTCGAGCTTGCCAAAATACCAAATACATCTTCTCTAACCCTAGAAGCCTGTTCAGTGAATCTGGCTTTTTCCCCTGCCAGCCCAGATTTTACTGGTGATTCACAGACATCCCTAGATGTGGTAAGGAGAGGTGACAGTCTGAGTTCACCTTTTTTTCTTTCCTCACCCAGGAAGAATGGATAGATAGGTTAGTGTGCATTTGTATCAGTAGCATCAGAGTTCCTTGTTAATAGGAAAACATCTGAATACAGTGCAAGTACAACGAAATGCATAGAAAGAAGTGTTTTCTACTACAAATTGGATGTTGTTTCGTGCTAAAGTAGAGTGTGAAGTAGCTCCAATATTTCTTTGTTGTGTTAAATCTACAGGTCCCAGATAGCCGGTTTCCTTTCTTAGGAGTTCACTTTACGCCAAGGATGGATGGTAGTATTTGGCTGGGGCCTAACGCAGTACTTGCCTTTAAACGAGAAGGGTACAGACCCTTTGACTTCAGTGCCAGAGATGCTGTGGATGTAATTGTCAACAGGTAACAACATTCTTCTGAAAATGATTTTACATTGGGTGCAGTGGCACCTTTCTGTAATTCCAGCTGCTTGGGAGCCCAAAGAAAGAGGATTAGAAGTTTGAGGCCAATGACATCCTAGACTCCTAGACTCCATCTCAGAAAAGAGAAAATGAGGGGGCCAGGTAGATAGTTCAGTAGAATAAGTGCTTGCCTGGCAAGAGCAGGGTTCTGAGTTCAATCCCTGGTACAAAAAAAAAAAAAAAAAAAAATCATTTCTGACTTTCAGGCAAAAAAAAAATCCTGGGCCTGGGGAGATGGCTCAGTGGAATAAGTGCTTCCCTGGCAAGCACAAGGGCTGGAGTTCAATCCTCAGTTCTGCTGAAAAAAGAAAATGTACTTATATTTTTAGTGTAGAAAAGTTTGATGTTCTCCTGGGACAAATCCCCATACTTGTAGTTGGTATATTGTTTTTATTCACCTAAATTAAGAGTGTTTAGAATAATTTTTTTGTGGTTGTTGTTTCCTTGGTGCTGGGGACTGAACCCAGGGCCTTGTGCTTTCCCACTGAACAAACCAAGCTCTAAGAATAATATTTTAAGACAAAAAAAAAAAAAAAATATTTTAACTGCTTCATGAAAATTATGATAAGCTGGGGTGAAGTCCTGGTTGAAAGCAAGTAAGGCCAGGAAGGCCATTCGTACATCCAACAGTCTGAGTCACATCACTAACCTGTTGAGTTTAAAATATAAAGGTTCTTTCAGAAACATTCAATGGCTTTACTTTGATAACGTTTCAAGTCAGTCCCATTACTTTGTAAGCTACTGGAGAAATTGCAGATTACCAAACCCATTTTCTTCTGTGGAAAACTAGCAGTACTGTTGTGTTGGTCTAAGATGCAGATGCTTCATTACTGTAAGAAATAACATCAGGAAGTATTTAAAGCTCAGCCTATGTAACTCCAATAGTCTGAGAGTCTCAGGGAGGGAGATCACAAGTTCGAGCCTCTCCTACGCAGTTTGGCAACTCAGCAATGAGGCTGTTAGCACTTCGGGGAAATCAATTTAGAAGGTGTTGATCTCTTCACTTAGTGAAGTTCCCTTCTTATTTTGGACAAAAGTTGATTTTCTTTAATATATATTTCTTCTAACTTTTCCTAGGTTTCTGTGCTATCACCAAAAAAAGAAAAGGATAATAATTGTAAAAGTGTTTTATACTAATAAAGAATTTCTTTCTCTAAGAAAATAATTTCTTTAAACTAATAAGGAATTTCTTTTTCTTTTGTTTTCTTTCAGTGGCTTAAGTAAACTGATTTTCCAGAATTTCTCCTATGGAGCTAATGAAATGTATAAAGCCTGTTTTCTTGGTGCAACAGTGAAGCACCTTCAGAAGTTTATCCCTGAAATTACTACCAGCGATGTACTCAGGTAAAGAAAACTGATCAGGGTTGTAAATACATTCCTGACCTTGGTGAACTTGAGAGAGAGGTCCAAGTTGTTGATGACGAAGCACACTTTGGTGACTCTTTGCTCTTTCTTTCCTAACAAATTATTAAATTCCTTTTGCAGTGCATGGAGTGGGCACTGCTATGTCATGGCCCTTGTGTGGGCCACTTACAATTAGTTACCCCCTTTATACCACTGAATTGAACTCTCCACGTTAGCTTCCCTGTGACGCCACCTCAGCCTTTGTGTGCTAAAATCATATTCTCTGAAGTTTTTTAAGTCTCCTGGACCCTCGCTGTAGTGATTATAGAACCTTTTGATTTTCATTTTGCGTAAAAGAATCAATTACCATGTTAACACATTAAAACTTTATTTATTAACACATTAAAACCATTTATTTATTTATTTATTTTTAATTTTTTTATTGAAGAACAAATAGCAATGAGACAGTTTCAAATCAAATTAACAAGACATGTTCAATAATTAATACATTGCATATTGTTTTCGTATTGGTTTATTTTCGTACAAGGTGCATACATGATATTCTACCTATACACACTATTAAAGCAGATGTCTCCAATCAGTGAATTAAGAGAATGTAGCTGTATACTTATCCTATTTTTTAAAGCTGAATTATAGCACAGTTTCAATAATTAATACTTTCTACCTTGTTATTTCCTAGTGGTTGTCCATAGTACTAGAAGCTGACATAACATCTTGTCCAACCACTATTAAAGCAAATCTTGCTTCTCATAGAATTATGTAGAAGTACTGCATATTTATCCTAACTGTACTGTTTATACAAACACAGCATGGTTCTTCCTCTGTATCCCCTTTTTTTTTGTTCAGACACGTCAAAGATGGGCACTCCATTGTCATTCAACCATTATAGGTGCCTGAACTCAGCGACACAGTCAAACACAGTCCAGCATCCTTTAAAAGCATACTAGTGGAGCTGCCCATCCCACCTCAGTCCCCTCTTTGCTCCTTTTGCTGTTTGTTAGGCCCATTCTGAGACTGCTTTCAGGATAGTAGTGGGAAGAGTGTGGCAACAACCTTGCTAACATGAGTGTAGGGCAAAATAAAGGTGATTGTGTGTGTGTGTGTGTGTGTTTATGTTTATGTCTGTGTATCTGTGTGTGTGTGCTCTTTCCTTAGATAGAAGTCTTCCCAGACTCACTCTATAGATTATCCTAAATACCAGCCAGGCCTATTTATTTTTCCTCTCTTGTGATATTTTTAGAGTCTTGCCTTTTTCCCTGAGCAAGCCTTTTGTTAGGCCCAATTGGCAGTGTACTCAGAGGGGCTCAGCCTGCACTTTCAGGTGCTTCCTTCACTGCTCCCCCCCCAGCACTGCCTGTCCCTCTGTAGCAGCAGCTGACCAGGCCTGATGTAGAGTGTCAGTAGGCTCGGCTATATCTGGAAGGAGAGCAGTGATCACGTCAGCTGTCTCCCTCAGGGGATCAGCCTGCTCTAAATTGGACTCTAATGTGTCGTTCTGAGACTAGCCTTCTTGAATTCCTAGAAGAACTATTAAACCAGCTAATAGTTTTACCCTTATCTCCTTTGCCTTCCTACTCATCTTCTGAAATGGAAGGGCTAAAAATATCTAGACTTTATTTTCTCGGTGATCTGGTTTTACAGGCTTGCAGTATTTTATATCTGAAAACACACTGGTCAGATCTGGTTTCTGTTACTGGTATTAGTATTCCTTGAGAAACACACCAGGTTGGGTTAGTGAATTCTATATAGAAATGGTTGTAGTGAATTAAAAACCATATTCAATCAGCACCCTTTTCTAGAAGCCCTTCATACGGTAGGCAAGATTTGGGGCCTGTAGGTGTCAGGGATGCCTGTCTTTGGTTGTAAAGTGCAAATTTGTTACCAGTCTCATTGGCACTGGAGGCAAGTACACCTGGGGATGGACTCAGCTCAGTCACAGAAGAGTTCCTTTTTTAAGACAGATGCTGGGTACATTCAGCAATTACATTTGTTATTTCTCTTGCTTCCTACAGCTACCTCAATGCAGGGAATTATCAAGAAGGAGTAAAAGAAGGTGTAATTGATCCTATTTTTAGAAGTTTAAAAATAAGCATAATAATACTATACACTGCTTATGACTTACATGGAATGTATAAATAAAAACAAGCATGGGACTGATAAGCACTTAATTCAGGAGAGAAGCTGCTTTAAGGAGGGAAGGAACATGATCCCGAGAGTCCACAGGCGCTCCTATCCCATCTCTAGTGTGTTATTTCTTAAGCTGTTTGGTAAGAAAATAGCTATCAATTATGTTATTCCCTACACTTTGTTACATACCTAAAATATTAAATAATAAGATCAATAGGCTTTTCCAGCATGAAGCACAATTCCTGCTTTCTCTTACTCTTCTTGTAGCCCGGTGTATTAAAAGCCTTAAATGGCCTATTAGTATTGTATCAGAAGCAAATCCGGCAGAACTTTCATATCCAGTGTAGTGTGTTACCCAGGAGCACATCCCTGGGTGTCAGTAGCCTAAAGGACACTGCCTAGCCAGAGCGTAGGTGGCGATCATTTACTAATGCATATCCATTTTGAATGAGAGCTTATTATCTGCCAAGTGTATGCACTGAGTATACAACTTTTCTTTCTTAAATAATAACCTCTAGAGCTCTTCATTTTATCTCTAAGATCCTCTAATCTGTTTGGCTTGTCCTTGAATTTTGATACAATAGTTTGTATCTAGTAGCATTGTAAGGATGGAAAAGATAAAGATTATAAATGTACTGTAATCCTCTGATTTTCTCACACATCATTTTGCAAAATGTCTCATTAGTGAATTTTATTTTATTTTATTATTATTATTATTTTTTTGTCTTTTTGAGACAGGGTCTCACTATGCAGTTCAGGCTGGCCTTAAGCTTACTTTGTAGCTCAGGCTGGTCTCAAACTCATAACAGTCCTCCTGCCTCAGCCTCCCGAGTGCTGGGATTACAGGCATGCGCCACCATATCCGGCTTCATTAGTGAATTTTAGATACATTTTTTTTCTTTTCCTTTTTTGTACTGGGAATCAAACTCAGGACCTTGCTTTTGCCATGCAAGTACTGCTCTGCTAGCTATATTCCAACCTTGGAGAAAATTTTCAAGAAAGGTGTTTTCATCATGAATCATATCTATGCCATGTCATTGTGAAACACAAAAGCTGAACATTTCTAGGTTAAGTTGCAGTGATTTAAGATGATATAGATTAGAGTTGGTACTTTTTTTAAATAAAAAAATTGTATTTACTTAGAAGCATTCAGAATGTCAACAAAACAGTTGCAACTCTTTTGCAATTACAGAGTGGTATTCAGTTAACAGAACAACAATTATTTTGTATAAGCTGCATCAGAGACAACTGAAGATGAAAAACTACTGTCTCCATACATAACTAATTTGTGCTGTGCACCAACAAGAACCTGCTTTAAATTTCCATGCTAATTTACAACCCCCATACTGTACCAGGCAAGGTTAGTGGCTATTGAAAGTACCACCAGAACAGGGCTATCTAAAGACACATTCGGTAGTGTGTTAACTATATTAAAAAAAAAAAAAAAAAAAAAAGACACTGTACAGTTTAAAAACAAATCTTACACAGTCTTACATTTCAATTTTTTTTTCTTCAAAAGGAGTGAGTTGTGTACAGAGGGGTTAAATGCTTTATAGACAAGAAAAAAAAAACTTCATTAAAACCAACTTATTCATCATCATCCTCTTTTTCATCCTCCTCCTCTTCATCCTCATCCTCCTCTTCTTCCTTCTTTTTCTTGCTTTTTTCAGCCTTGACGACTCCCTTTTTTGCTGCATTAGGTTTTTCTTTAGCCTGACAGGCAGCGATGTCCTTTTCATACTTCTCCTTCAGCTTCGCAGCCTTCTTCTCATACGGCTGCTTGTCATCTGCTACAGTGTTATATTCCACACTTCTCCAAGTTCCTTTGCGACATCACCAATGGAAAGGCCAGGCTGTTCTCCTTTGATTTTTGGGTGATTCTCAGAACAGAACAAGAAGAAAGCCGAAGGAAGCCTTTTAGGTGCATTGGGATCCTTGAACTTCTTTATTGTTTCTCCTTTGGGAGGAATATAAGTTTTCATTTCTCTTCATAATGAGCCTTGTCTGCTTTTGCCATATCTTCAAATTTTCCTTTTTCTTTAGCAGACATGGTCTTCCACCTCTCTGAGCACTTCTTAGAAAACTTTGAGAAGTTAATGGAAGCATCTGGGTGCTTCTTGTGCTCCTCTCTGCCAGTTTGCAAAGAATGCTTATGATGACATCTTGCCTCTCGGCTTCTTAGGATCTCCTTTGCCCATGTTTGCTTGTTTTCCTCAGCGAGGTACAGAGTCACCCAGTGCCTGTCCAGCTCTCACTTGCCTCAGCGCTGTCTCTATGGAGCTCAATATACTGCAATGGCTGTGAGAGAGGGAGCCAGACGCAGCCTCTTCACTCTCTCCACTCTGTAACATTCTAGAGTTGGTACTGTTGACATTTGGCCTAAATAATTCTTTGTTGCTGGGGACTATCCAGTTCATTGTATGATGTCTATCAGCTTCCCTGAACTTCGTTCATTCCCCTAGGTGTGGCAGCCAACAGTGTCTCCAGACATTGTCAGTGTCCTCTAGGGGGCAAAATCTCCCTTGGCTGAGACCACAAGTATCAACCCACACACTACAAAATACTGAGAGAAAATGTAGTAAACTTCTTTGAAATGCATCTACCTGAGAATGCAGGAAAGTAAGGGTTATCCTAGGACCAAAATAAAAAGAAGAAATTAAAATCCTCCCTAAGAAGAGTTGGTTCTGATTCTGACCTAGAGAGGTGAAGATTTTCTGATTATAATACTGAGGGGCTTGTGGACATGGCAGCACATATTAGTAATGCCCAGCAGTTGCGATGCAGAGGCAGGAGAACTGCTGTGAGTTTGAGGCCAGCCTAGACTAAATAGTAAGACACTGTCTCCATGAAAAAAATAAAACTTGAAGGTCTGGAGTTATATTTTTAAGAGATGTGTGATTCACATGCAGTGAAATATGTAGATTTTAAGTGCTTAGTGGATTTTTGATAGTTGTATAATTCTTAACCACACAAAACAAGATACAGAACATTAAATACTTTAATTGCCACTCAGGTGCTAGAAAGGAGTCCTGGGAGCTATACAAGGTAGAAAATTGGAACTGAGACCTCAGAATAAAGTCAGGAACTCTTGAAGGACCACATTCTTAATGAAAAGGACATCTGGAAAACAATATATCCCTTGGCACCAGAAAGTGTTAAGGAGTTTTGTCTGTTCTGGTCTTGGGTTGGGGAGTGGGAATTTAAATGTATATCACCTGCTTTGTTCAGGCACTGTAGCTGAGAAATTAACTTAGGAAGTGGACCCAGATTTCATGAGATCCTGCTTCATACTAATGAACCACTCTTTCAGTGTCTATCTTGTGCTTGAGATCTCTCTCTCCCTCCCTTCCTCCATCTCTCTCTTTTGTTCTCTCCCTCTCCTTTCCTTTCCCCTCCCTCTTTCTCTCCCTATCCTCCACCCTCTATTCCTCCCCCTCCATGACTCTCCCTCTCCCCGTACCCCTCCCCCTCCAGCCCTCCCCCCTTTCCTCCATTTCAATAAATTATCACTGCTTCTTTTTCAGTAGATTAAAGAGAAAGTGAAAAATTGGGATAATTTAACTATAGACTGAGCGTTGTTTTTTGTTTTGTTTTGTTTTGCAGAACCAGGGATTTGAACTCAGACCCTTGCGCTTGCCAGGGAAGCACTTATTCCACTGAGCCATCTCCCTGGGCCCCTGAACATTGCTCATACTGAGCAATTATTGCTTTATTCCTTTTAATACACATTGTTGTGAAATGGCATGCTATCAGGGTTTGTTTTAAAATAATCTGGGGGGCGGGGGCAGGGAGATGGCTCAGTGGAATAGTGCTTCCCTGGCAAGCGCAAGGGCCTGGGTTCAATCCCCATTTCCGCAAAAGCAAAACAAAAAATAGTAATCCAGCAGAGGAAGGTAAGTGTTGAGTGCAGATATTGGGCAAAATAGATGAAATAAAATTGTGTGTGTAACTGCAATATTTGTTGCACATAAAGATAATGGTAATTCGTTCGTGGGAATTCATTGTACTGTTCTTTTTACTTTTCTTATGTGTTTCAAGTTTCCCATAAACAAATCACTCCCTGGAGCCTCTGATAGAAGCATACCTAAAACTCATGAAGGGTTATACCCTTCAACCTTTATAATTCCCTCAGATAAGCCCAATTGCATGTACAAGGCCACACAGTCAGAGTTACATCACTGTGTGAGTTAGCAGATGAAATAAATAGCAGAACTAGACTTCTAACAGCTATGGGTAGTAGGAAATTTAGAAATGATATGTTGAGTATGCTTTAGTGAATTAAAAACAAGGTAAAAACATGAAAAAAAATACGAGGTAAATTTGGAAATAGGCTAAGTAGAACTTCTAGAAATGAAAAAGAGAGCTTTGGGGCTGGGGAGATAGCTCAGTGGCATAAGTGCCTGCCTGGCAAGCACAAGGTCCTAAGTTCCATCCCTGGTACCACAAGCTGTGCCCGCCCCGGAACCCAGTATGGTGATGCATGCCTGTAATCCCAGCATTAGGGAGGCTAGAACAAGAGGATCACTACAAGTCCAAACTGCATAGCAAGACCCTGTATCAAAAAAAAAAAAAATAAAATAAAATAAAATAAAAAGAAAAGAAAAAGAGAGCTTTTAAAATTTAAAACTTGGAGAGACCCAGAGAACAAAACTCAGGCACCCGCATGAGTGAGACTCTCTACTGCGCCCCCCCCCGTGAGCCCTGCAACTCCCCAGAGCCCCCGCCCCCAAGCCCCCCGAGGGAGTGAGAACTTCTGAGACTCTCTTGGCCCCAGTCCATTCCAGCCCAACCCCGTGAGTGTGTGGGAGACCTTCCAGCTTCCCTGCTCCTCCAGCGAGAGACCTAGAGAGCAAAGATAAGGCACCTGCATGAGTGAGAATCTCTACTGCACCCCCGCGACCCCTGCAACTCCCTGAAGCCCCAGCCTCCAAGCCCACCGAGCGAGTGAGAATTTTTGTGACTCTTCCAGCCCCCAATCCAGCCCAGCATGGTCTGGTGAGTGTATGGGAGAGCTTAGGTGTTCCCCGGTGCTCCCTGGGCCAGGGGCACAACAGAAGAGAACCACAGGCTCACAGTTGTGCCAGAAGGGCTGCAGCAAAAAGGAGCTGAACACAACAGCTAGATCCAGGCCAGGCATAACTGGATAAACTCAAACTTAATAGATCGGCACCCGAATCTCATTCCGTGCTAAGGTTATAACTGCACCAAAGCTCTACACCAAAGGTCAGAGGTCAGTGCTATACAAAATGACAAAGACGAGCAAAATGCAATCTCAGGCCTCAAGCCCACCAATGATAAGTGCAGAGGACACCAGCTCAGCTGAAACGAATGAATTAACACAGGCAGAAGCAAAGAAACAACAGGAGTTCCTCCTGTAGAGGAACTCAGACCAGAATTAATGTCTGAAATAAAAAAAGGAAATTTTTGAATACATAGCATCTGAAGTAGTGAGTGAAATCCAGAAATGTATGGGAGAAACCCAATGCCCACCCAGAACAAGTGCAGAGAACACTAGTTCAGCTGAAACGTGCGAATTAACAGCGTCACAAGCAAAGAAACAACAGCAGAAAGGTAAAGAGGAACTCAGAGCAGAATAATTTCTGAAATGAAAAAAGAAATCTTTGAAATCATAGCATCTGAAGTAAAGAATCAAAATTGGAAATATACAGAGGAAACCCAGTTTGGAAAAAACTCTGCAATAACAGAATTAATAGCTACCTCTAAATAAGACAATTAAAAAAAAAATAGAGATTAGAAATATGCCAGATTCCTTGAATGAGCAATGCAGGAAAGAAATAGATCCCATGAAGCAGAGTCAAAGAGGTATAGAAGAACTTAAAAATCTCAATCACAAGTCTACAAAACAGTTTGAGTGAAAGAGAAGACAGAGTTTCAGATCTTCAAGACGCTGGTGCAGCTAGTGAAAAGGTGTGAAAGGATCTCTTAAAAACAACAAGAATGCAGGAGAAAATAATCCATCACTTGGAAGATAATGCCAAGATGAACAATGTGAGATTAATAGGCATCAATGAGAGGAGTCAATACAAAAAGAATATGGATGGAAGTAATATCAGAAAACTTCCCAAATATAAGAAAACAGTCTAACATTCAGGTAACCAAAGCATATAGAACTCCAAATAACTTCAACCCAACTAAAAACACACTGAGAAATATAATAGTCAAGATCCCAGAAATTCAACACAAGAATACTATAATGACAGCTGCTAGAGAAATGAAGCAGATCACATTCAAAGGAAAACGCATCCGAATTATAGCTGATTTCTCTTGATAAACCATGAAGGCAAGTAGAGCATGGAGCAGAGTATTTCAAGTCCTCCATGAAAACAAATTCCAGCCCAGATGACTAGACCCTGCAAAACTCTCTTTCAAGTTTGATAGAGAAGTGAAATATTTCCATGACAAAGAGCAACTAAAGAATTTCATGGTGACAAAACCATCCCTACACAGGCCACTGAAAGATATTCTAGAGAGGGACCACAATGACCAGAACTCGCACGAATAAGAACATAAGGAACCCACTAAATAAAGCAAACAATTAAACACAGAGTAATTGGAGTAAACAAAAAGGACAAAAAGGAGTAAACAGCAGGTAAATAACATGACAATCATAAGTCAACTCATTTCAATTATAACAATCAATGTAAATGGACTCAATTCACTAATTAAGAGAAATAGACTGGCACAGTGGATTAGAAAACAAAATCCAATAATATGCTGTATACAAGAAACACACTTAACTCAAAAAGACATTCATGAGCTTAAAGTCAAAGGATGAAAAACAATACTACATGCCCCAGCACATCAAAAAAAAGCAGGAGTAGCAATTCTGTTCTCAGACGGTCTCAACTTCAAACCAAGAAGGATCAAATGAAATAAAGAAGGCCACTATATATTTAGGGGAAAAATTCAAGAGGAAGAGGTAACACTCATAAATATCTAGGTGCCAAACACAGGAGCACCCAAGTATATAAGACAAATCTTAATGGACATGAAAAATCTAATATCCAAGATCACAATTTTAACAGGAGACTTTAACACCCCCTTATCTCAAAAAGATAGGCCAACCAGACAAAAAATTAGCAAAGAAGTAGCAGAATTGAACCAGAGCTTGGAACAAATGGACTTGGTGGACATACACAGAGCATTCCACCCAACCACAGCTGAATACACATTTTTTCAGCTGCACATGGGTCATTTTCTAAAATAGACCACATACTAGTCCATGGGTCATGCTTAAGTATATGCAAGAAAACAAATTATCCCATGAATATTATCCAACCACAGTGCACTGAAACTGGAAATAAATGACAAAACAAACCAAAAAAATGCCATTAAACACATGGAAATTAAACAACACCCTACTGAGCAACCAATGGGTCACAGACGTAATTAAACAAGAAATTCAGCAATATCTACAATTCAATGAAAATTCAACCACAACTTATTGGAATTTATGGGATGCAATAAAAGCAGTTCTCAGAGGGAAAATCATAGCTATGAACTCATACATGAGGAAAACAGAACAGGAACAAATAAATACCCTGATGCTGCACCTCTGACATCTAGAAAAGGAAGAGCAAACCAAACCCAGAGCACAAAGACTTGAAGAAATCATAAAGATAGAGCAGAAATTAATTCAATTGAGATGAAAAAAGTTCAAAGAATTAATCAAAAAGCTGGTTCTTTGAAAGACTAAACAAAATCAATAAGCCCCTAGCTAACCTCCTCAAAAAGAGGAAAGAAAAAATTCAAATAAAAGCAATAAGGAATGAAAAGGGTGAAATCACCACAGAACCAGGGGAAATTCAGAAGATTATCAATAGCTACTTTGAAAATCTTTATGCTCACAGAATAGAAGAAATGGACAGATTGCTAGAAAGGTAGAAATTACCAAAACTGAATTAAGAAGATACAACAACTCTCAATAACACAATAATAGCCAATGGAATATGAAACAATAAAAAGCCTGCCGCCAAAGAAAAGTCCAGGTCCTAATGGATTCAAAGCTGAATTTTACAAGAAATATATAAAAGATATAATCCCTATGCTCCTCAAACTCTTCAATGAAATTGAAAAGGTAGCAGTCCTCCCAAAATCATTTCTGTAGGAAAGTATACTGATTCCCAAACCAGGGAAAGACGCAATTAAAAAAGAGAACTACAGGCCAATCTCCCTCATGAACATAGATGTAAAAATCCTCAATAAAATCCTAGCAAATAGAATACAGCAAATCATCAAGATTTACACCATGACCAGCTAGGATTCATCCCAGGAATTCAAGGATGGTTACAAATCTATAAATGTAATACACTATATCAACAAAGCAAAATCTAAAAACTACATGATCATGTCAATTGATGCAGAAAAAGCTTTTGACAAAGTCCAACACTCATTCATGTTCAAAGTCCTACAGAAAACTGGATTAGAAGGCCTCTACTTCAATTTGATAAAAGCCATCTATGACAGTCCAATGGCTAATATAATTGTAAACGGGGGAAAAACTGAAATCTTTTACTCTTAGATCTGGTAAATGACAAGGATGTCCTTTATCATCCCTCCTATTCAATATAGATTTGGAATCATTAGCTACAACCATTAGAGAAGAGGGAGAAATAAAAGGAATAAGAAGTTAAATTGTCATTACTTGCAGATGACATGATACTTTACTTGGAAGACCTAAAAAACTCCACCAAGAAGCTACTAGAATTGATACACAAATTCAGTAGCATAGCAGGATACAAAACCAGTACTCAAAAGTCAATAGCATTCCTCTACACAGATAGCAAACACACTGAGAAGGAAACTATAGAAACAATACCTTTTACAATAGCATCATGGAAAATGAAATACCTTAGAATTGACTTAACCAAAGAAGTCAAAGATCTTTTCATGGAAAACTACAGTATCCTAAGAAAAGAGATCGTAGAGCATCTCAGAAAATGGAAAGATATGCCCTGCTCCTGGATAGGAAGAACCAACGTCGTGAAGAGGGCCATACTCCCAAAATTGTTGTACAGATTTAATGCAATCCCTATCAGACTGCCACCAACATACCTCCCAGACATAGAGAAATTGTTCCTAAAATTTATTTGGAACCAGAAAAGACCTAGAATAGCAATGGCCATCCTGGCCAACAAAGACAATTAAGGAGACATTATAATTCCTGACTTGAAATTATACTACAAAGCTACTGTGAAAAAAATCAACATGGTATTGGCAATGAAATAGACCTGAGGATCAGTGGAACAGAGTAGAAGATGCAGAGGCCTCTATGAACACACTCAGTCACCTGATCTTCAAGAAAGGAGCCAAACAGGCTTACTTGAAGAAAGATAGCCTCTTTAACAAATGGTGCTGGAAAAACTGGCTCTCTACATGCCAAAAACTAAAACTTGACCCAGCTCTATCACCATACACTAAGCTAAAGTCAAAATGGATTAAAGACCTAAACATTAAAACAGAAACACTCAATCTCTTGGAAGAGAAAGTAGGAGGAACTCTTGAAGACAGGGGTAGGCAAAGAGTTCATGAATGAACATATATTTGCACAGGAAACACTTGAAAGAATTAATAATTGAGACCAACTCTTATTGAGAAGTTTTTGCATGTCAAAAGAAATCAACAAATTGAAAAAACCCACAAATTTTGAAAAAAATCCTAACTCATAAGTACTCAGACAAAGGTCTGCTCTCTAGAACCCAACTTTTTTTTTTTTTTTTTAGAAGAACTGGGGATTGAACTCAGACCCTTGCACTTGGCAGGGAAGCTCTTGTTCCACTGAGCCATTTCCTCAGCCCTTTCTAGAATTTATAAAGAACTAATATACCTTAGGGCCCTCAAATTTAAAGACCCAATTCAGAAATGGACATCTGAAAATAATACTTCTCAGAGAACGAAATTAAAGAAGTGAATAAATATATGAAAAAATGCTCCACATCACTAGCCATCCTTGAAGTGCAAGTTAAAACAACACTGAGCTACCATCTCACTCCAGAAAGAATGACTATCATAAAGAAATCAACCAACAACAAATGTTGGAGAGGATGTGGGGAAAAGGGAGCACTTTTCCACTGCTGGTGGGAATGTAGACTGGTGCAGCCATTGCAGAGATCAGTGTGGAGACTCCTCAGAAAACTAGGACTGGAAATCCCATTCAAGCCGGCTATCCCCCTATTGGGAATTTTCCTGGAGGAACTGAAAACATCATATCATAGCAATATATGTGTACCTATGTTTATAGCAGCACAGTTTGCGATAGCCAAATCACGGTTTGTGATAGCCAAACAACCAAGATGCCCATCACCTGAGTAATGGATGAAAAAGATGTGGTATTTTTATACAATGGAGTATTACTCAGCTATAAAGAATGATAAATTTGAAGCATTTATATTTAAGTGGATGCCACTTGAACATATACCCATAAATGAAATAAACCAGACACAGATGTGCAAATATTGTATATTCTCCCTAGTATAAGAAATCAAAAGAAGAAATACAAATGTAAAGGTATAACAACATCTCAAAAGAATTTAGACAGGATAAACTGAACTGCTTATGTTGCAGGGTAATAATCAGCTTCTCTTCTGAATGGTTAAAAACCCAAGTTTGCAGATCAAAAATTGGAGAAATGGAAGAGCTGCAAGGTCAGCCAACATTTTGGCCCTAGCCTTTCAAGGTCAGTGAAGACTCAGGACATAATAGAACCTGTACTGTAACATCATGGAACTCAGTTGTGCCCCAAATTTTCTGATCAAGGAGATTATCGAGCCACAGAGGATGATCTATAGTATGCCTAAAGAGAGTCACATAGAGAGAAAACTTTCTCTCAGGCTTTCACAGAGAGCAAACTGGTCTATGAATGGCTGTGACTCATCCACATGGCTGACACTGACAAAAGGATCTAGAAAGTGAGGTACAGGGTTAGAGGATAAACCCTGAGGGGACTTAACTGACCTCATCAGATACAGAAGTTACAGTTTTTGTTATATAGGTCTTGCTTTATGTTGCTCTTGACCATCCAGCAGAAAAGTATAAAAATGAGGTATATGAAATAAAGCCATAGCCGGGTGGCGCATGCCTATAATCCCAGCACTCGGGAGGCTGAAGCAGGAGGATTGTTGTGAGTTCGAGACCAGCCTGAGCTACAAAGCGAGCTTAAGGCCAGCCTGAACTGCATAGTGAGACCCTGTCTCAAAAAAGACAAAAAAATGAAATAAAGCCATAATAATAAGTTGAGCTGTAAATGGCCCTAGTGAACAACTCCTTCAGATAACCCACTACTATTGTGAACTGCTGGACAGTGTTGGATTGTTTCACTGAATTCAAGCACCTATAATAATTGAATGACAGTAGAATACCCATCTCTGACAGCACTAAACAGAAAAAAGGGGATACAAAGGAAGGACCATTCTGTGTTTGTATAAACAGTACAGTTAGGATGAATATGCAGTACTTTTGCATAATCCTATGAAAAGAAACATTTGCACTAATAGTGGTTGAACAGGATATCCTGTCTGCTTCTTGTACTATGGATAACTAGTAGGAAGATAGCAATGTAAAAATATTAATTATTGAAACTGTACTATAATTCAGCTTTAGAACTATACTTTCTTAATTCATTGAACAGAGGCATCTGCTCTAATAGTATTTGTAAATAGAGTATCATGTATACACCTTGTACAACAGAAAACCACTACAAAAATAATATGCAATGTGTTAATTATTGAATCTGTTATACTAATTTGATTTGAAACTGTCTCATTGCTATTTGTTCTTCAATAAAATTATGGAAGAAAAATAAACTAAATTTTATTAAATAATTAGGTTAGACAGTTGGTTAGATCTACATAAGAGAAAGTTAATGAACTGGAAGACAGTCTAAAGGACTTCGAATAACTGCAGGATAAAATATGTGTGTTGATGTTTAAAGATATGGAAAAGAAAAGGAAAAACTCTTGTTTATCTGCAGCAGAAGTTCAGAGAAGTTGATACATAGGAAATTTCACATGAATAAAAAACTAAAGCAAAAATGGAAAAGACTTCTAAACTAGTAGAAGAGCTTTAGAAAAATCTAGAAAAGCCAATAAGAGGGAATAGAAACCTTAGGAAAATTAGGTCAAGTAATCAAGCTAGTATGATAAAAATTAAATATACTGGTTATTATAATAAATGATACAACAAGTTTGCTTAGCTCAGGCAGATATTATCAAGTTGGATTTAAGAAACACATCTAACAGATAGAAAAAATACTCATAAAGTATAACTTAAGGCAAAAGTATTTACTAGGAATAAAACATAATATTAAGGACAAAGGAAATGCAATAGGGAATATTATTAGAGATAAACTTACTGCATATGATACCATAGCTAGGAAATAGGGGGAAAAGTTGCCATACTTGCAAGCAGAAATCAATAATTGTGTCATGTGATTTTAAGACATACTGGTTGATAAAAGATGGATTAAGCATATGCAATATTAGAAGATTTGAATAAAATACTTGTAGATCCTCTTCCTGATTACAGAATACTTGTGTTAATTTAAGCCTTCATAGAACACATAAATGTTCAAAATGTTCTAAACCAGGTTCTCAACAAAATTCAAAAATCAAGTATAGAGGGTTGGGGTTGTGAACTTTTTTTTTTTTTCATTGTCCCAAATTTATTGACATTACAGTATAGCAGAAGATTCAAACATTTCCACGTGGTGTTTTGAAATTCATCCCGATGGTAGGCTGTGTGACCTGCAGGTTGGAGAGGCTGCCGAAGTCCAAAAGCTTCAACATTTCCTTAGTGTCAGGATCTACTTCATTGATTTTCTGATCCAAGGCTGAGACCTCAGGGACGTAATTATCTCTCCTTTCTCTCTCCTCCTCCTGCAACTTGATGGAAATACCCCGCACAGGGCCCCTCTGTATCCGCTTCATCAGATGTGTGACATAGCCTGCTATCTTGTTGTGAAGCTTTTTACTGGGGATGATGTCGATCTCCTCGCACACGCGCTTGTTGGTGTGGAAGTCATTTCCCAGGCGCGTATAGTACTTCTCAATGATGACGCGGTCTGCCTTCTTCACTGTCTTGGTACGAACGCGGCCCATGTTGGCGGGTCCCAAGGAAAGACGGGGTTGTGAACTTTTTAGAAGAAAAATTAGATAGTGAAAAACCATGTTCATAGTCCAGTTATGATAAAGATTTGTAATAACCTACCCCTTCATGTCTGGAAATGAAGTTGAGATTGTTTACTTTTCTCATGCCACTGCTTCCAGTTGAAATGTGGTCACCCAGACTTGTATTTTGAAAATAGCAGTAAATTCCTTCATGAGCTTTATAAAATGCTAGGTTGTCCTATTTAAGGCTGGACAATGATGTCAGATACCTTTCATAGCCATTTCCCTAGTTCACAGTGCAGTGCTGCCACATGACAGGAATGCCACACAGGACTTGTGAGATGGATGAATGGAATGAATTAGTCACATTTACCTGTTGTTTCTGGACATAGTTATGAATCTAGGATATACTTTCCCATGAAGTTGACCTAAAAATGTAGCAACATATACAGGGATAGATATCATTGCATTAAATTTAGCTAAACTCACAAAAATTAATTTGTTGAGTCACTTGTTTTTTCAGTTGTTAAAATAATTAAAAGTTAGAATGTTAAAAGTTCCTAGCTTTATTGAGTACCTGCAAGAAACAAATCTAGCTAGGGAGATGAGATGGGGTTGTTATAAGAGACACCGTCCTGGTCCTTGAAGGATTTACAGTTTACTTGAAACTTCAACTGTGACTACTTATCTTAAGCTGGTGTGTTGAGAGGGGAAGCTTATATATATTTTAAAAATTATATATTTTTTTCTAAGAACTGTCAAATTGCCTTATATGTTGAAAAAAGAATACAGTACCATGAATTTAGTAGCTTAGACATTTCATGTTGATTTGAACTAAAATTGAGATCTTCAGAAAAAGCCAAGCCTGGCCTCCATGCCTGTAATCCCAGCACTCTGGGACGCTGAGACAGGAAGTCACAAATTCAAGCCCACCCAGGCAACCCAGTTTAGCAAGATCTTGTCTCAGGAAATGAGTTGGCCAGGTAGCTCAGTGAAAAGACCCTGGGTTTGATCCCCAGTATCCCCCCCACAAAAAATGTAGGTGACATTGAGGATAGAATTTGTTGATATAAGAGAAATAAATAAGTGTAGGTACATTTTTAATTGTGACTAATTCGTATTATCTTCTACACATTCGAACAGAGCAGAAGAAATGTACTGATTAAACCTTTGGACAGAGCAAGGTCATTTTACATTGAACACTGGATCTTAGTGGCTGCTCACGATGCTGTGTGTGCCCAACTGATCTCCTGCCAGTTGCAAGGAAAGGGCCAAGGAAACTGAAACATGGAGACTTAGGGCTCACCTGAAGCAGCAGCATTTTCTGAGAAGAGGGAGAGGTGCTGCTCTGATGCATGGAGATAAGCAGTAATAATGTGCAGAATAGGCCGCACACTGGCAAGAGCCCTGACTTGTGTGCTTGCCCCACAACATGTCAGCTTTTGGTGCTGTTCTTTTTGTGTTCTGCATGATGTACCAGAGTCTTACTTTAAAGTTCTTCCAGCTCAAAAATACCCTGTCCAGATGCCTAGCAAGCTTCTATAGGGCAGATGACTTTACTACAATCTTCTCTACTTCTTGTTACTTTGCTATAAAAGAACAGTGTAGCTTTGCAGTTTCAGGAAAGATAATCTCTCTGTGTTTCTTTGCTGTTAAATATAAACAGCATCAGCCTTCCAGAATTGTGAGGCTAAATGAGATAATTCCTAGTACGTAGTAAACACTTGATAAATAATAGCTATGATCATTCCCTCTCTTCAGCCAGAATGAGGTCTTAACAGGGCAGCACTCGTAAGTTCTTTGTATCTTCCTCAAGCAATTATCTGAGTTGTCCTGGAGACATTAAAAAATGTTTCACGTTGTTGCCTGATGTCTTGAGCTTCATGAAATATCTATATCTGTGTACAGTAGTATCTTAGTTCACAAACTCAATTCCCACCACAATCCTGATTGAATACCAAGCTGGACAAGAATGGAATCAAATTTCCCCATAAGGACAATATTGAATTAAACTATTGAATTTGATTCAGCTCTCATCCAGCTTGGTTTGCAACCAGAATTGTTGAAAGAATCAAGTTATTGAACCAATGTACTGCTTAGATCTAGATCTCTGTTTATCTGTTTATGTCTGTCTATCTCCGTACCTATCTATGAATGAGCTTTTCCCCACTGAGTTTCTTTTAAACAGTTTCAAAGCAGGCAGGTGCTTTGGGGTTTTAAAAACACTTCAATTTTTAGGGCTGGAAATGTAGCATACTGGTGGAGGACAAAGATTCCGTCCCTATACTGCAATTAATTAATGTCATTTGTAAATTTTAACTATTTAGAAATAATGAATCTAATTCATAAATTCAAATATTATAAAATAAAACTTAGATAGTAAATAGTCTCACTTTATTATATACTACTCAGTTCATTTTTAGGCTTTTCCTACTGTCTCTAATTAATCAATTTACTGATAACTGAAAATTTAACAGTTTAAGAACTATACAATGAAATCTTCTTACCTAGTTTTCTGCATGAACTTTGTGTTCAATCAAGACAAAGTGGAAAAATAAAAAAGGAATGCAAGTGAAACACTTAATTCCTGTTTTCAAATTGCTTTTATTAGCAAGAAAATGGGCCAGCCAGATTAAACCATTTGCTTAGACAGACACAGGGGCTCGAGCTCCTGGCCTGCTGTGCTGGCCCTCCTGCTGGGGTGTGCTGAGACAGCAATTGAGACTGGACTTGGTGACACGCCTGTAATCCCAGCAGCTGTGAAGCTGAAAACAGAAGGATCATTCTTGAGTCTGATCTGTGTAATGAGAACCTGTACTAAATACTTTAAAAAATATATATATATGTGTGTGTGTGTATATTCATTATACACACACACAGATATATATATATATATATATATATATATATATATATATATATATATATTGAAGAAAAGCCTTATTGTTGCCATTGATTGGTGTTTTATATGACATTCATTTAAAGATGTAAATAAAAATACTATAGGTCTATTCTAATTAAATGTAAATTTATCTGCTACTTTTGGGGAAACATGTTTATAAGTAACTTACCAACTTACACATTTATTTGATAAAGATTTATTGGCCTGTTACCTAATAGGTATCATGCTCTAATCTAGGCTAAGGCTACAGGTTTGCCAGGCTACCATTGGAGCCTTTGGCAAACATGAGCTTACTGGATTTCGACATAATTGTATTGCTTTAACATTTTGTAGATCACACTTGTAACATGTTCTATCTCTTAAAGTCAGTTGATTTAACATGGTTTTGCTTGTGCAGAGGTCCTGCTGGAGTGAGAGCCCAAGCTCTGGACAGAGAGGGAAACCTGGTGGAAGATTTTGTATTTGATGGAGGAGTTGGGGACATTGGAAATCGAATTCTTCATGTGAGAAATGCACCTTCCCCTGCTGCCACTTCTTCCCTTGCAATTTCTGGAATGATTGTAGATGAAATGCAGCAAAGATTTGAATTGTAAATAGTGGAAAGGAGCTAGATATGCATTATAATATCCAGGTCAATAACAAGAATGTATTGTACTAATTGTGTTTTTAACTATGATTTAAACAAATGGTTTTAAAATCTGACTTTTAGGTAAAAGATAACCAATGAGTTATTAAAATTATGTAATATAGAAATGATTTTTTAAACATTAAAGTATACTTTCATTTTAGGAATGGGGAAAAAAGTACAGTTTTGGAACCAGGGAGATGGCTCAGTGGAATAAGTGTTTCCCTGGCAAGTGCAAGGGCATGAGTTCAATTCCTGGTTCCGCTAAAAAAAAGTACAGTTTTATCTGTCCTAAATTTCTGACATTATTAATGGTCTCTTCTTACCAGTCATGATCTAAAGTAGATCTGGCTAGTTTAGAATCTGGGGGAAAGATGTCATTGAAAAAAACTGATTATCAGCCAGGCATGGTGATATGTGACTATAGTGCCAGCACTTGAGAAGGTGAGGCAGGAGACTTGCAGATTCTACGAGTCCAATCTGGACAACTTAGCAGCTTAACAAGATGCTGTATAAAAAATCTTTTAAAAAGAAATCACTGTAGATGAGTTTTTTGGCTTTATAACATTTAGGTATTTTTGTCTTTCCTAGATAAGAATATATATTGTAGGCTCCAAATCTTTTAATTTTTAAGTCATAGGAAAACTCATAGTATTTAGATCAATGATATTTATATTTGGAAATGAAAAACTCTTGATTTGAAGAAGATACATGATATCTCACATTTGATTTAAAATGTCTTTAGTATTCCCAGTATCTTGACAAAGCTCTGTGTAATATGGTATAATGCCATCACCAAGTCTAAACGCAGTGTACTGTGTGAGATTGTTGCCCACTCTGCAGTCTTCTGTGGTTGAGAAACCTATAGATGATAGGTTTTTATAAGACCACTTTTAGAATTCTGACACAGATATATAGAACCGTATAAATTTTCAACAGTTTATCTCTTACATCTCTGTCCTTTAGTTACACTGAATTTCTTGAGGTGTTGGCCATGATCACTAATGATTCACATCTGATTGATTTTTCAGAGTTCTTGTAAGCTTTTATGAGGATATTTCTCCATTTTGGGTCAGTATCTAACTTTGAGGCATTCACTTTTGTAAACCGCGAAAGTGCCTTACAATCACGTTTACTTCCTGAGTGTGTGAAATTGGTGTCCAGTGCCATACCCTGTACAGTTTATGTGTGTGTGTGGGGGGGCTTATCTGATGAAGTGTTTCTTACAGTTCAGAAAGTTGACAAATAAATACATAAATGAAGATGTGACAGCCTGACTGGGGACACAGAACCACCTTTCAGATGAGATTTTTTTTTTTTTTAATCTATTCTGTCCCTTGTGCTCTCTCAGGATTAATCATCCACTCTTCATTTCTTCTTTCCTCTTTTGTCTTCAAAGCACTGTGATGGATGAGTGGGAAGGATGTGCATGTTGGTTAATAGGAAAAGCTTTTTTCTTCCCTTTCCCTTCACTTCAATCCTTGGTGATTACATTGATTGAGCTACCTCATCCATTAAATTGAAAGGATACACATCATCAACTCCAGTTCAAAAGCAGCACAGCCCAGGTAAATAGACTGGGCAATTACTCAACAATTGGGATGTGCATGTTGAAAGCATTCAGAAGTCACTTGCTGTCGGAGAAACGAGTACTAATGGTTCATCCTAACTGACTCCAGCAAGAGATGCAACCTATAGGATATTTTTCTGTTCTTTATGACTAGTAAGAGATGGAAAATAATAGAATTCTCTTATCTCCTCAACAGTAAGACTGCTTACACAGTAAACTGTGAAGGACTGAAAGACCTTTCCTAGTTGAAGCAGTCTGCATTCCTCGTTCTCCATTTTGGCCTGGACTATATCCCCAAGAATATATGTGGAAAATTTGTGGAAAGTGTTTTGAACATATGAATCACTTGGTTTGTAAATCATTTGATATTTATGTCAGTAGAGTTTTGTTGTTAAATACTATTATGATATTTAAGAATTTTGTGTCTTTCTGAGAGAAGAAAATGTATATTAGTATTAAAATATTTTAATGAGCCCTGATTGTGTAAAGCACATTTTTAGTTTCATGAAAATTTTTATTCAAATATTCTATGTGTAAAACATAAACTGTCAACTTTAGATAGTAGACAATCTTAAAAAAAATTAAAAACCAAACCTGGCTTACCACATGCCTGTCATCTGAGCACTTGGGGAGCCAAAGGTAGGAAGATCTGAAATTCAGGTCCCACCTGGACAACATAGTGAGACCCTCAAATATTTTTTTTTTTGTCTTTTTGAGACAAGGTCTCACTATGCAGTTCAGGCCGGCCTTAAGCTCACTTTGCAGCTCAGGCTGGTCTCAAACTCCTGCCTCAGCCTCCTGAGTGCTGGGATTACAGGCCTGCGCCACCACGCCCGGCTTAAATATTTGTTTTAAAATATAAAAATAAACTAAAAACCACTTCTGTGGGGCCAGGGAGATGGCTCAGTGGAATAAGCACTTCCCTGGCAAGCACAAGAGCCTGAGTTCAATCCCTGGTTCTGCAAAATAAATAAATAAACAAATAGGGAACTCTTTAAAAAAAGAAAAAGAATTTAAAAACCACTTCTGTATTTGTGTATAATACTAAAAATGAAGGACTATAGTTTATATGTTGGGTTAAAAGTAAATTTTTTTTTAGGTTTTAGCTTGAAAGTATTCTGTTTGTGAGGAACTCTAGTGCGTTAGCAAGTATTTTTTGGTGTTTGATGTTAACTAAACTCCTTTGTACACACACATACACATGCGCGCGCCCGCGTGCACAGACACATGTATCAAAGTCCTTCCCTTGATCCTTGAAAAGTTTACACTGTTTGGGGAGTTGCCGTTACTGTTGGCAGAGTTCCATCTCCTCGAGGCCTTTGGAAATCTGCCTGGCAGCCTGTGGAATAACTTTAACTCTCAGAACTTTCTTCAAAGGATAGTTAGTAGTTGTGAGAGTGGTGTGTATGGCCAGGCCCCACTGAGGGGCCTCATGGGAGGGGGAGGGCAGCATTGGGCCTGTGTTTGGAAGATGTCCAACCCTGACTGCTGTGGCTGAGCTGGCCCTAGGAGCCCAGGAAGGGTGGCGTCCATGCTGTTCAGGAGCTTGCTCTGCCTCCTGGGTCCTTAATTTGTATGCAGGCTATTTTGTTCAAATTTTTCTTCAGCTTTTTGAATATAAACGTTATGATTTAAGCATATTGTAAAGATATTTGGAGAAATTAGTTGTTTTTCTAATATTCTCAGGGAGTCTGTAATCATTTTATCAGAATTTAAGGTGGAAGGTCAGGGTGATGACAGCAAAATGGGTAGGAAAAAGAAAGATGCCTGAAAATGTTTTCCAGTCCTTTGCACCTATTAAAGACTTAAAGAAAAGAATGGAAATAAAACTCCAGAGCAGCCATCTCTGCTTTTATGTTTTCCCTTTGTGAACGTTTGCAGTACATGCATTTTGCAATCATCTTGGTGAGTGGGTACATGAACCCAATACAGCTTGCTGCCTTTTTTTTTTTAAATCCCCTCTCCATCCCTTTGTCCTCTACTTCTCTTTTCTCCATGTCATTTTTATTGATAATCTTAGCTCATGTTTATGGCATATAGTATTTACATTCATTGAGGTTATTTGGATCCTGTACAGGGAATATCTTTATTCTCATTTTCCCTTCTACTCCCCCCTCAGTCCTCCCAACTTTATTTTTGTAGCCTAAACTAGAAAGAGCTACATTCTTTTCATCAAGTGCTATTATTTTCTGCTGAGAAGGGTCCAACAGTTATTTAAGATTCTTTTGCCTCTTAGATAAGAAATTTTACCTTTGAGGTGTGGCAGGGATGTGTGTAAGGGCATGACTTTGGGTGCCCAGGTGGCTCCCACTTTAGATTTAAGGAAAGATCTGAGGCACAGTGGCTACAGAGCGATTTCCTCAATAGTGATACTTGAATTTCTGCTGTTTTGCTTAAAACCTTATCTTTAGAATTATGTCTTGTAACTTGGTTGCTCTGAAATAGTTATGCAATAGAATAAAAGGGTTATAGGACTTTCTTCCCATGTCATTCAGACTTAATTTTATTTGATTTTGTCCACTGAAAATATGAGTTGTCCTTTATGAACAAGGGTGTTTCTTTGGGTATCAGTAGGGTTGGGGTCAGGCTCCCAAATCACACTGGCTACTTACATTGTTTCCCAGAATGTCTAGCTCCTTTGACTTCTGATCACCTTTCTCTTAGATTCTTGACAAGTCACTCCAGGTTTTTCATGTAAAAAGATCTGATTGCCTGCATCCTTCTAAATACCAGGAGCCAATAAATAGAGGTGTAGTTCAGTGGTACAATGTGTGCTTATTAGAATGCATGAGGCCCTGGATTCACTCTTAGCACCCATAAAAATAAACAGTGTAACAAGAATATTGGTAATGGTACAGGCAGTAGGAAAAAAAAAAACAAACAAAAAAACTACCTTCTGAGAGCTTGTATGGTGCATTGGGATTTAAAAATATAAAGATAGGGCCGGGGAGATGGCTCAGTGGAGTAAGTGCTTCCCTGGTAAGCGCGAGGGCCTGAGGGCCTGAGGGCCTGAGTTCAATCCCCGGTTCCACCAAAAAAATAAAAAAAATATAAAGATGCTTTTTGTTTTTAATTTGCATGTTAGAATTTTGTGATTGGTGGTGAACTTTTGAATGTACTTTTTAAAAAAATTTTTGGTGGAACTGGAGATTGAACTCAGGTCCTTGGGCTTGCCAGGCAAGTGCTTATTCTACTGAGCCATCTCCCCAGCCCCTTGAATGTACTTTTGATTTAGACTTTGCTCCAAAATTACTTAGGAAGGTTTTTTTTTTTTTTTTTAGAATTAAAGGAATAAAAAGCCTAATATTAAGTGCTCATTATTTTAACAAGATTGAGGTGATACTGAGAATTGCAGTGTGATATTGAGATTCTGCCAACATTTCCAATGGAGAGTGTGATTGTCCTATGGAACAAACACATATTGATGACATTTCTTCTATGAATAGATATAGTAGATGAGAACCAGACAGTTGAAGAGAATTTGAAGGGTTATTCCTGCCAGGGAGATAGCCCAATGGAATAAGTGCTTGCCTAAAAGGTTATTCCAAACTTCAGCTTCCAAGAATACCAGCAAGAGTTTTCAGGAGGATCCCATCAGTGTATCACACCAAAAACAAAACAAAACCAAAAAAAACCCACTATTTTTCCCAAAGTAGAAGGCAACTATGCATTTGACCAAAAAATAAATGCCACCATCAATAAAACAAGTATGGGGGCTGTGGAGATGGCTTAGTAGAATACATGCTTCCCTGGCAAGCACAAGGGCCTGAGTTCAACCCCTGGTTTCACCAAAAATAAAAACTTAAGTATGGCTAAGTGTGATGGCCCTTGACTGCAGTCAGGGTGAGGCAGTAGTATTATTTGAGGCCAGGAATTTGAGTCCATTGTTGGTAGTTTTAGCAAGACCCCACCTCAAAAACAAAAGCTCTGAAGTTTGAGTATCCATGAAAGAATCAAATATTGCAATTATAAAGCAATAATTTAGGGGGCATTAGTGGTATAAGTAAACATACATCACATTTTCTTTTTCTCACTATAGATCAGGCTATCCTTGAACTCACTATGTAACCCTGACTAGCCTTGAATTCACGGAGATTCCCTCCTGCTTCAGCCTCCCAGGTGGTGGGATGACAGCTGTGGACTACTGTGCAGAGCTTACATTTTCTACCTTTGAAGGAGGAGATTTTTTTTGCTTTTTAGTATGTTATTTTGGGTTTAGATGCAGGGTGTAGAATCAATTCTAGCTAGTTAAGTGAGAATAAGTTTATTCTAAGACACACACTATCTGTCACTAGAAAGCTGATGAAGTAGACTGGGCCGGGCTTTCTGGAACAAGTCCTCAAACTCCACTGTGAAGCAGGCCACAAAACAACTGCAGCCAGGGAGATAGCTCAGTGGCATAAGCACCTGCCTGGCAAGCACAAGGTCCCAAGTTTAATCTCTGGTACCACAAAAAACAAAAGCTATACAGTGAATATTTAACATTTGTTAAAGTAAAAGATTTGTTGCCATGAATCTCCTTCAAAATACTTTCTGCACTTTGAACCACTTATATCATTCTTGCCACTTTTTGAAGCAGTTCTACAAGTCCTCTTTCATCTTTGAGGTGTGATTTTAAAAAAATGCAGCAAATGTTGCTGCAAGTGTCATCCAATACCAATAGAAAAGGAGGCTCATAAAAAACATTATGTTATGCCTTTACCCACCTTATTCACATCTAGAACTATCCAACTTCTTCTTTTTTTTTTGTGGTACCAGGGATTGAACTGAGCACCTTGAGCTTGCCAGGCAGGTGCTTATTCTACTGATCTATCTCTGTGGTGCAACTTCTTTCTTTTCTCCAAAGTCCAGATGTCCATGAAAGGTGAGCACTATAAATTGACTCAGGGCATTGAGGTATCTACACCAGTCCTACTGAGACACAAAAGAGGACTTTCATAGCTGCTTTGGAAAGTGACAAGAATGATGGTACAAGTGTGTTCAAAGTGAAGTATTTTAAAGGAGATGGGTGGCAATGTATCTTACTAACAATTTTTTTTTTTTTTTGTCTTTTTTTGAGACAGGGTCTCACTATGCAGTTCAGGCTGGTCTTAAGCTCACTTTGTAGCTCAGGCTGGTCTCGAACTCACAACAATCCTCCTGCCTCAGCCTCCTGACTGCTGGGATTACAGGCCTACGCCACCACGCCCGGCTTAACAAATATTTTTTAAAATAAAACTGATGGCTCAGTGTACATTTTGATCATACTGTGTTTGATTCACCAAGAGCACACAGTGGATCTAAGCCATAACGTCTGTTATATAAGATGTTTGCCAGCAGAAATACCAGTCAGCAGCTTATACCTCATTTCTGCCTGCTAGAGCTTCATGCCACATTATTTGATAGGCCCAGCCTAAGTCCTACAGGACCAACCCTGGCTGCAGTGGAAACTAGGAAATACTTCTTTTCACTTTGCAGTCTGTGACAATAGGAGGATAAATATATGCTGCCTGCTAGCATAACTAGCAGACACGGTAAATAATTTAGATAAATTATTGCAATTGTTAACACCTTGGAGCAAATCCAATATTTGTTTTATTTCTTTTTGCTAAATTCCATATTCTGTGATCAGGACCCATATACATAAATGATTGCTGACAAACCAATTTTTGGCATGTAGCTGTGCTGCATGGATTATGAATACAGTCATTGTTGACTGCTGAACTTGATAATCATCAAGACATGGAGGATTTTATTGCAGCAATACAAAAGCAAGGACTTGGATGGTGCCTTTCCTTTTACTGTAGGAGTCGGTGTCTGGAACAGCCACTTACAAAACATTATTTTCCATATGGTAGTAGTGGCAACAGCTCAGTGATCTCCATGAAATCGTTACACTTCAAAGCAATAGTAATGTCACATCTGTTCAGTAGCAGGCTGCATGTAACATGCAACACAGTGGGCTCTTTTTTTTTGGTGGTACTGGGGATTGAACTCAGGATCCTGTGCTTGCCAGGCATCAACTTATTCTACTGAGCCATTTCCCTGGTCAACATGCAACATATATAAACCCTAATGCTTTTTTGGGGGGGTAGGGTGACACAATAAATAAATATTTGAGAATTTAAATTAAAAATTGCAGTCCATGTTGGGAAGATATTTGTGTGCGTAGTCTCTCCCAGGGTTAGGGTTTCAGAGCATGAAGGTACCATAAAATGTCTGCTGTTCTTCTTTGGCAAATGGATTGTAAAAAGACCAGTTAGCCATGGCAGTGAACCATGAAAGTGAGTGAAACACTTATTGTTTCCTGTAGTGTTGCTTTGGCTTGTTACTGATGGGCAGCACTCATGGTTTTAAATAGAGAAAGTATAAAACAGAAAATGGATGTCAGGTGTGGTGGCACACACCTGTAATCCCAGCACTCAGGAAGCTGAGTCAGGAGGAGTTTGAGACCAGCCTGGGCTACATAGGAATTCAAGACCAGCTGAACTGCACAGTGAAACCTTGTCTCAAAAAGAAAAAAAAAAAAAAAGTAAATGGAACAGGGGCTGGGGAGATGGCTCAGTAGAATAAGTGCTTGTCTGGCAAGTGCAAGGGCCAGAGTTCAATCCCGGTTCCACCAAAAAAAAAAAAAAAAAAAAAAAAATAGGACAGTTCGATCCTTGGGCCTGCCATGCCAGCCCGGACATCCCCACCCCCGGGGTGCGCTGAGATAGTAATTGAGACTAGGCACGGTGGTGCATGCCTGTAATCCCAGCAATTGGGAAGCTGTAAACAGGAGGATCATTACGAGTCTGATCTACACAGTGAGAGCCTGTAGACCCTGTAGACCCTGTCCCAAATAAAAAAAAAAATGAAAAAGTAAATGGGACAACATTAAGTGTTTCTTGAAATGTTTTTCAGTGGATGAATACCAGTAGTAAAACTTTAACTATCCTTTAAGATGAAACATATGCTTGGGTCATTGGAATTAGCTCTCAAAGCCATGTTAAATTTTGAAAAGGCACACAAAGTTATTACATATCAAATTATGAATATATTGATTAGTAGTCAGTTCATATTTGTGATTGAGCTTTTTGTTATATGTTTGTACATTCTCTTAGAATGTCAGTGTGTTTAATATTTCCAATTTTTGACACTTCAAGCCAAAGTATATAATCTGCAAATTTTTCATTGAGGATGACTTACTCAATGTTTTGAACCAATCCAGTAACCACATTTATGTGGACGAAAATTCAGTCACAAAAAGGTATATAATGAGACCCCTTTCTGCCCTCCAGCCATCAGTTTTAATCCCCTTGACCACAAGGGGATTGTTATCTCTGCCTTGCTGAGAAATTATATTTATATACATAAAATATTGCTTACTTTTAATGGGTGGGGAGATGACTCAGTGGAATAAGCGCTTTCCTGGAGAGTGCAAGGGCCTGAGTTCAATTCCCTGGTTCCGCAAAAATAAACAAACAAATAAATAAATAAATAAAAATTACCTACTTTAAAAATACAATGAAATCACATTCTGTACTTGATGTGCACCTTGCAGTGTATCTTGGAGAACTTTGTACAGGGACCTGGCTTTTAAAATCACATCATAAGTTACATTATATGGACTATTATTTGTAAAGCTGGAACCCTAGAACTACTGAAGATTATTTAAATTGTATATAGGGTATGTTTTTGCTATAACAAACAGCACTTTTTGCCAAGTGATTTTGTCTATGAACAAGTCCAAGTACATTGTATCTCTGGGATGGATCCTAGAATTTACTAGGTCAATGGGTATGTACCTTTCAATTTTAGTATATGTGCCTATGGGTATGTACCTTTCAAGCTTCATTGTTTTGTTTTATTTCAAGTTGGAATCTTGCTCTGTTGTCCAGGTTGGTTTCCAAGTCCTAGGCTCAAGTGATACTATCTCAGCCACCAGAGTAGCTGGGACTATTGACATGTGCTGTCCTGCCTGGCTTCTTGGTACTTTATTAGGTCCCAAATAGTTGTCCTGGATAGAAATCATTATAATTTGCACTTGCATCAATAACAGAGTGCCTTTTAAAAAAAATCTTCATCATCGTATGATGGTTGAATCAAACTTCTTGATCAAATAACAGTGTTCTTTTGTACTTTTCTTGAGTGCAGTAGGTTTAGACATGTGTGTTTTCATTTCTTTCTCATCTCTCCCTCCCTCTCTCTCTCTCCCCTCTCCCCTCCCCTCCCTTTTCCTCTCCCCCCTTTGGCCTTTTTGAGACAGAGTCTCACTATGTAGGTAAGGCTGGC
>PVKA01009009.1:0-70235 GCA_004027165.1 Ctenomys sociabilis
AAAAAAAAAAAAAAAAAAAAAAAACATCTGGGAGGTAAAAGGAACCCGTCTTCACCGGTCCTGGGAGTGTAGGCTGTTGAAACCACTGTGGAAATCTGTGTAGAGATTTCTTAAAAAACTAAAACTAGAGGTTCCACTTGACCCAGCTGTTCCCCTTCTTGATATCTTTCCCAAAGAATTAAAATTATCACCGACAGCAATATATGTGCACCTATGCTTGTAGCAGCACAGTTTGTAATAGTTAAATCTTGGGAACAAGCCAAATGTCCATCAACCAATACATGGGAAAACATGTGGGTTTATTTTTTTGGTTTTTTTTTTTAACATAATGAAGTACTACACTACTCTGCCATAAATAAGGATAAGCTGAGGCATTTCCAGCTAAATGGATATGCCTGGAAACCATAATCTTAAGTGAAATAAATTGGACACCCATGTTTAAATACCACATTGTTTCTCTGATGTGAGAAACCAAAAGTGCAAACAAGGTTCAAAGTGTAAAACAGGAAGTGGAAACTAGGAAGAAAATGTTGAAATGAGACAAGGTGAGACAGAGAGCGGAGGCAGAAAGGACAGAAGGGACAAGAAAAAAGCATGAAAATATGGAAGCAAAGCTTTTGCAAATAAAGAGGGGAAGAAGGGTAGAAGAGAGGGCAGGAAAATGGGAAAAGCAGCCGCAAGATGTGTCACGTCCAGGCACAAGTTCCCTAAAATGAATGTGATTGTTATATATCTAAGACATACCAATAAAAGAAAGCAAGCTCATGACAATCAAAAATGGTATAAAAATTGGTTTATAAAGACAATGCTGCAGGGCTGGAAGATGGCTCAGTAGAATAAGCACTTGCCTGGCAAGCACAAAGGCCTGAGTTCAATCCCTGATTCCACAAGAAAAAAAAAAAAAGAACCAAATTATATCACGCACAGGTAAAATGCTCTATGATGAATGTGTGATCATAATGCATATCTAGAATGTACCAATGGGGCCAGAGAGATGGCTTGGTAGAATAAAGTGCTTCCCTGGCAAGCACAAGGGCCTGAGTTCAATCCCCGGTAACACAAAAACAAACAAATAATAATAATAATAATAATAATAATAATAATAATAATAATAAAAAGAAAAAAGTCCCAATAAAATTTGATTGAAAAAAAATGAAGACAATGCCTTATTACTGTCTGGTCAAAAATAACATATGGATCTTCGTCATGTTCTGCCATGGCCTACGGGCCCCCAACCTGGCCTTCAGAACCGCGCAGAGCAGGCCCCAAGAGGCCTGATTGATGGGCGGCTTCGGGGTGAGTGTATGTGCCTCATACCAGCTGAGGCTGAGGCGGAACAAAGCCGTCCTAAAGTCAAGTCGAGAAAACACAACTGGGTGGACCGTGCCACAAGGAGAGTGTGACTTTACAGTGTCTCCAGCTAGAAATGACCTGTGAGTTCACACCGCAGGGCAACGAGGCAGTGGCAATTATGATCGTGTGCAAAGAAGATTAAGAGCCGATTAAGGGGTTGGCCCTGGGACTGCCTGTAAAACATTTGCTCGTTTTGCTTTGCCTACCCTTGTGTTTTTACTGAAAGCCAATAAATGTGCATATATGCACATTTGGGCCAGGGAGATAGCTCAAGCTTGGCAAGCGCAAGGCCCTGGGTTTGATCCCCTTACCAAATAAAGACAAAAAAGGGAACAAATGAACAGTTTCAAATGTTAACTGCTAGGATGAATCATCTACAGCAGTTGTTAAGATAAGTGGAGACCCTGGGGCTATGGAAAGCTCCTTGATAAGGCTCTCCTTTGTGGCTGCAAAAGCCCAATCAAAATCTGTCCAGTTTCTCCGTCCATGGGGGACTTATCCAGCCTCTCCAGGGAGCCACACCCCAGCAGTTATTAAATAAATTATAATGTATTTAAGTTGGTTGTAAATAAAATGTTTTATTTTTTGTTTTATTTTTTTTCTTATTTTCTTTAAGCAGTAAGGTTTCTTATTAAAAGATGCTCTCAATTAAACTTAGAAAACTAGATTTTAAAAGGATTTTATTATATGTGCTACTCTTGTGTTTTTCCTTGTTTTTGGGGTACTGGGGAATTAAACTCAAGACCCTGTGCTTGCCAGGCAGGGGCTTATGCCACTGAGCTACCTTCCCAGCTCTTCCTTGTTATACTTTTGGTTGCTAAAATTGAATTTTAGTGCTCAGTTTGGCACTCGTATACTAAATTGAGCTTTAAAATTTAAATGCAATGGTGGATTATAAAAATATTTTCTTTTAAATCTTTTTTATTTGCGGAACCGGGGATTGAACTCAGACTGGGAGTGATCCTCCTACCTCAGCTTCCGCATCGCTGAGATTACGGTGTGCGTCAGCCATATGGCGTGGGCCTGCCCAGCATGTGGTACTGGGGATCCAACCGGGTCCTTGCACTTATTAGGCAGATGCTTAGATCGCTGAGCTCTCGGCCCTAAAAATATTTTCAGTAATCAGTTATGACAATTTATCTCAATTTATGACATCGCAATATATAGGTATAAATATTATATACACACATACATAATACATAAAGTGATACGGTATATGGTAGGGATTTTTGCTCCCAATAGAGAAACAGGCAGAAGGAAAAAGGGAAAGGGGCTTTACTACCTTGGAGGAGAGAATCTGGGGAAGATAAGGCATTCTCTGAGTTGGAACAAAGGGAGGCTGAGCCTTTCAAGCCTTTTTGCCAGAGGTGGTGTTTGAGGGGGATGTTTACGTATACCTGAGGAGCTGATTGGGGTCTTCCCTGAGGCAGCGAGAGGTGAAAGGAAGCTGCACCCTGGGCTGAGCTGGAGAGGGGGAGGTGGCCTGGGGAAGGTAAGCTGTTCTTCTAAGGGCTTCAGCCAGAGGTGGCCACTGTAGTAATTCCGCAGTTCATACTGGAGCCGGAACCTCTCAGAGTACATTTAAGCTTTTAAATTTGGGTTATAGAGTTAAAACTGTAAACTTAGGCTGGGGAGATGGCTCAGTGGAATAAGCGCTTTGCTGGCAAGCGCAAGGGCCTGAGTTCAATTCCCGGTTCCAAAAAAAAAAAAAAAAACAACTATGTAAATTTAATACATACAAACTGGGCATGGTGGCGCATGCCTGTAATCCCAGCACTCGGGAGGCTGAGGCAGGAGGATTGTTGTGAGTTCGAGACCAGCCTGAGCTACAAAGTGAGTTTAAGGCCAGCCTGAACTACACAGTGAGACCCTGTCTCAAAAAGACAAAAAAAAAAAAAAGATACATTTTATACAATTTCATTTTAAAAATGAAATGACCAAAACTTTGACAAATCTTTCTCAGGTTAGTCCTCCCATTTAAAACTTGATCTGTACCAATTACATGAAAAAACAAAAAAATCAACTAAATTCTGCCTTAAGTAAAAAATCAAATAGGTATAAAAATTTCTATATATAACACTAACACTATGGCTAACCTCATAATATTTAATATATGTGTGCTTCCCAAGCATACAGGCCTTCAAACATACAAAGCAAAAAACAAAACAAAAAAAACTAAACAAACAAAAAAGCTCTTTATTATCTTTATTATACTGCTGACTTCCTGACTGGTTGTTGCTGGATATAAGACTTTTGATCATGGCTACAGCATTAGGCTGTAACAAATATAAGCTGTGACTGCAGAGTGACAGCTGCCAACGCTTGCAGCCCCTATGAGGCCGGGCATGGTGACACACACCTGTAATCCTGGCCTCAGGAGGCTGAGGAAGGAGAACCATTGTGAGTTTGAGACCAGCTTGGGCTACAAAGTGAGCTTGAACTAAATAGCAAGACTGTGGCTCAAAAAGATGCACCCCATCCGGGCGTGGTGGCGCAGGCCTGTAATCCCAGCACTCGGGAGGCTGAGGCAGGAGGATTGTTGTGAGTTCGAGACCAGCCTGAGCTACAAAGTGAGCTTAAGGCCAGCCTGAACTGCATAGTGAGACCCTGTCTCAAAAAAAGACAAAAAAAAAGATGCACCCCTCAAAACAAAGAAATAAATACATAAATAAAAGCCCACAAGTTTTGAGTTCCATATGCAAGGCCCAGATCACTAAATATAAAATCTTAAGGATAAATTCATTTTTTTTTTTTAAAAGTATTTAGTACCGGGGCTCACTGCACAGATTGGACTCCTAGTGATTCTCCTGTTTTCGGCCTCCCAAGCGCTGGGATTAGAGGCGCGCCCACTGTGCCTAGTGTCAGTCTCCATCTCAGTGCTCTCCAGGGGCAGGGCCAGCACAGCACACTGGGGATTAAACCCCGGCTTCTGCACTCTGCCTAAGCAGGCGCTTTAGTCCACTGACCTACCTAGCCAGCCCCCAGGGTAAATTGAGTACAAGTCCATCCATCTCCTTTTTCCTGCCTCATCTGGTAATAAAATAAAAATGGCTAGGTGTCAACAACAAAGATGCTCTTTTGAGATAAAGAGACCTGACCAGGGCTGTCAAGGGGAAGACGGCCTGCACAGGTGGTGACCAAGCTTACACAGCCTGACCGCAGGATCCTGTCTAGTTTTTCTTTCTTTCCCTTCATCTTCACCAAAGTTCAAAAGAGAAATCTTACAAGCATATGATAGATCTTAAATGTTTATTAAGAGTTCAAGGATTGGGCCAGGGATGTAGCTCAGAGGCACAATGCCTGCCTGGCAAGCATGAGGTCATGAGTTCGATTCCTGGTACTCCTTCCCCAAAGGAGAGCTTGATATTTGTCCCTAAAATGCCACCTTCAAGTTTTCTTTTACAAACTTGGGGCTGACTGAAAACATTTGTAAAGGTTCATTTTTATTCCAGGCTATCTCCAGAGACTCCAAGGTCCCTATTAGCACAGGGAGCCCAACCTCAAAAGATATTTATAGATCCCTCCCCCTCAAAAAAAAAAAAAAAAAAAACCTTACCTTTCATTTGAGCTGGATTAGAAAGATACACAGAAAACAAACCTCTGCTCAAAGCACAGTAGAGCTCTCTGTCCCAGGGTCAAAACATCTTACAAAGTACATGAGGCATAGATCCTGACACAAACACAATTAATGCTGTCTGCTAAGCCGCTTCACTGGCTAAGTGCACCTCTTAAGATAAAATGTTTTATGTTTCCTTAAATTTTTTTTCTCATTATATAAGTCTTGCTTTATCTTGGCCTTAACCATCCAGCAGAAAAGTATAAAAATGAGGTATATAAGGTAAAGCCATGATAATATGCTGAGCTGTAAATGGCTCTAGGCAACAACTTCTTCAGATAACCCACTACTATTGTGGACTGCTGGACTGTGTTGGATTGTTTTGCTGAATTGAAGCACCTATAATAATTGAATGCCAATAGAATACCCATCCCTGACAGGACTGAACAAAAAAAAAGGAGATACAGAGGAAGGACCATTCTGTATTTGTATATACAGAACAGTTAGGATAGATATGCAGCTACTTTCCCGTAATTCTATGAGAAGAAAGATTTGCACTCATAGTGTTTGGACAGGACATCCTGTCTGCTTCTTATACTATGGACAACCACTAGGAAGATGACAATGTAAAAAGTATTAATTATTGAACCTGTACTATAAATCAGCTTTAAAAAAGAGGTATACAGCTACATTCTCTTAATTCAGAGGGATTTGTTCTAATAGTGTTTGTAAATAGAATATCATGTCTGCACCTTGTACAACAAATAACCCCTAAGAAAACAATATGCAATGTATTAGTTATTGAATCTATTCTACTAATTTGATTTGACACTGTCTCATTGCTCTTTGTTCTTCAATAAAATTACGGAAAAAAAATATATCGTTTTTTAAAAAAGCCAGCCACTTGACATACCTCGAGCAATGACTTTCCAGAGGGTTTTCCATTATTCATAAGAAAAAATTGAAAATTCATTTGGGGTAAGATCCCTCCCAGGTAAAAAAGACCCTACAAGGTGGGGCCTCTTTCCTTCAGAGTTCAATGTTCACTGGAGTAGCTCAAGACCCCAGTCCAAAGACTAAAAGAAGATAGGCTCACCCCACGGCTGTCACAAGACAGGAGAAATGCAGCATCCCAGATTACAGTTTTGACCTCAAAGAGAAAAAGGATCTCACAAAACGGAGTTCCCAGCAGTGCACTCCCCCGTGGGTGTGGGCCAGGATCCACGGGGGCTGCTGCCCGAAGCACAAGAGGGAGTTAGTCTGTCTTGGTCCCAGCCTGCAGCCTGAAGACTACAAATAAAGATTGTCAGGCATTTATGACTGAGGCCCGCTCACTTCTCCTACCTTCTTCTTTTTTGGTTTCCTTTTTTTTTGGCTCTGGGAATCAAACTCACAACCTCATGCTTGCTGGGCAGGCACAATGCTGCTGAGCTATATCCTGGGCCGCGTTTTGGGGTTTTTGAGCCACAGGGTCTTGCTATGTAGTTCAGGCTGGCCTTCAACTCACTGGGCTTCTCCTGCCTCGGGCTTCCGGGCCTTGGGATTGCAGGCACGCACCACCTCAGCTGGCTCCTGCCTGCTTGATGTATGCGTTTCAGGTGCAATATTTCCTGAGCCTCATTCCACACACACACCTCTGTGGTGTATTCGCAAAAACTTAAAAATAAAAATTCAGCCTTACTCATTCAAACTAAAAAGCAATTGATTTTTTTTTACACACAGACATAGATAGGTATCCATTAACAGATGACAAGATTTAGATGATTAAAAAAAAATCAATTATAAGACAACGCTCCAAGTAAACTACTTTATGAAAAAAGAAAACAAAATAGGATAAATGCCCCTGGATTCCCTGTACACAGACTTTCTTCATATTGAGAAATGGTCCTAACTCAACAGATCTACAAAGAGCGGTACAGGGTTACAGGATAAACCCTGAGGGCACCTGACCGACCTTATCTGATACAAAAGTTACTTTTCTTGTTATAAAGGTCTTGCTTTAACTCGGTCTTAACCATCCAGCAGAAAAGTATAAAAAGGAGGAATAAAAAGTAAAGCCACATTAATACACTGAACTATGAATGGCTCAAGTCAACAACTCCTGTGGATAACCTGCTTCTATTGTGGACTACTGATTTGTGTGGATTGTTTTATTTTAAATATATATACATATATATGGATATATATATATATATAATTAGCTATTCATGTATTGAAAATCTGTAACATATGTATTATTGTATGTTACCCTGTTTATGTCATTTTTTCTATTTGCTTTTGCTTCTATTTTTCACTCAAGTTAAAATACAAATAAATAAATTTTAAAAAATTGAAATAAAAGAAATGGTCCTAACTTTTGCAGGGAATGCTGTGTAGGCTCAGTTTTGTAACAAAAAGACAGAGCTTCAAACTTGGTTTTAGAATAAAAAGACATAAACAGGAGCCGGGGAGATGGCTCAGTGGAATAAGCACTTCCCTGGCAAGTGCAAGGGCCTGAGTTCAAGCCCCCATTCCACAAGACAAGAATTAAAAAAAAGAAAAAGAAATAAACAAATAGCCCATCTAACTATGTCCAGCTGTTTCCTGTGATAAGCTACATTCTATACAAAAATAAGCCACAGGCTGTGCTCAAACTCAGGGTCCTCCTCCTCCCCTGCCGCCCAAGTGCTGGGGTCTCAGGTGTGCGCCACAGAGCCCAGCTCATGCCTTCCTCGCAGCCGGCTCACTTGCTGTGGTGAATTGGTGGTCATCAGGGAGCTGGCAGCTCCGCAGGTGAGAGCCCTCTAGCTGGAGGGCCAGCCCTTTATCTGGGCCCTGTGGCTCGAGGGGGAGACTTTCTTTCTTTGCAGATCGAGGTGGACTGACGCTGTCTGCGCCTCATCCTGAAGCAGGTTAGTGATTTGCGGTACTCTGCCCTTTTGCCAGGGCCACCACAGTAACAGCCGTGGGAGCAGGTGGGTGAAGAACTCTGGTGACCTGTATGGGAGGCTGCTCCTATCTGGCTTCTTCCACAAACCAGTTCTCATATGTACTTTTATTTTTTCTGTTACTGGAGATTGAACCCAGGGGCTTTGTTTTTATTATTTTGATACAGGGATACTATGCACTATGATCCTCCTGTCTCAGCCTTCCCAGTGCTGGGGTTATAGGCACGCTACAGGTTTGCATCACTATACTTTTTTTTTTTTTTTTTGAGATACTGGGGGTTGAACTCAGGACCCTGTACTTGCCAGGCAGGTGCTTAATCTACTGAGCTATCTCCTTGCATCCATGACCAGTTTTGAGGCTGGCATGGTATGTGATACTGGGGATCAAACCTGGATCCTTGTGCTTGCCAGGCAGGCACTTAGACCTGCAAAGCTACCTCCCCATCCCCAAACCCAGGGCCTTTGAACTTAGATATAGCTCTGCTGTATTTTGAGGCAGGGCTCACTAAATCCCCGAGTTCCCTAGCTTGTGGCTCAACTTGTCATCCTCCTGACTCAGCTTCCCAGACTGCAGGTGTGAACCACTGCACCCAGTGGGCTTTTCTAACTACTTGGGGGGAAAATCAAGAGGTACAATTTTCTGCAACACATGAGAATATAAGGAGTTTGGTTTCTCAGGGTTCATAAATTTTTATTTTTTAAAAATTGCAGTACAGGGTCTCACTACACAGATGAGACTGGTAGTAATCCTGTTTTCAGCCTCCCAAGCACTGGGATTATAGGCGTGTCACACCCATTCTCAACTGCTGTCTTAGCATGCCCTGGGGTGGAGCCAGCACAGCAAGCCAGGGATAGAAGCATGGTCCCTGCACCTGCCTAGGCAGGCGCTTTAGTCCACTGAACTGTGTGGCTAAAGCCCAGTGTTCATAAAGTTTTATTGGCCCGCGGCCTTGCACACTCATTTCTGTGTCTGTGGCTGCCTCCTGGCTTCAGAGGCACAGCTGGTCCTTGTCACAGTGGCTGGAGGGCCCCGAGAGCCTACTGTATCTGAGCTGGGTGCAGAGGCACTCACCTGTAAGTCCAGCACTCTAGGAGGCTGAGGCAGGAGGATTGCAAGTGTGAAGCCAGCCCGAGTGACTTAATGACATAGTTAATATCCTATCTCAACATAAAAAATAGGAAAGGGTGGGGATGTAATTGAAGGTGAAGGGTCTGGGTTCAACCCTCAGTAGCACAAAAAAAAAAAAAAAAAAAAAAAAGAAAGAAAAAAAGAAAAGAAAACTCCCCAACAAAATGTACCACTTTGAACTTTCCACCTTTCCAGGGAAATCTGCTAAGTTACAGCTCTGCCTTGTTACTTTTTATATTTTTAGGCAGGGTCTCACCCAAGTTTCTACATTGACCAGCTAAGACTTAGATTTACCATCTCCTGCCTCAGGCTCCCAAAGTGCTGGAAAACTCTTGGTCTTGCAAAACACTTACCTTTCTTTCTTCAGATGAGGTGTGTGTACGTGTGTATTATGTCATATTGAGGTTTTATTGTTTTGCTTTTCCCTGAGGACTAATGAAGCTGACCGGCTTCTGGATGAGCCCTATCTACGTGGAAATCCCCTTTTGTGAAGAACCTGTTTAAAGTTTTGTCCAATGTATTAAGCACTGTCTGGGAGATAGCTTAGCGGCATAAGAACCTGCCTGGAAAGCACAAGGTCCTGAGTTTGGTCATGGGTAACACCCCCAAAAAGTTGTCCTCTATTAATCTGTTCTCTGTGCGTTGTGGAAAGCCCAGTCCTGGGGGCTGCTGTGGGCTCAGGTTTGTCCTGTGAGACCTGAGAAGGCACCGAGGGATGGCTGCTTTGGTCAATTTGGGCTCTGATGGGGCCAGTGGAGGGGTGTCCAGGAGAAGGTGGGGGAGCTGTGACCCAGAGGGGTAGCCCTTGAGTAACACTGGCTTCTGAAGGACACCATGGAGGGGTGGGTAACCTGCATGCTCCAGAAGGCTTGCATTCCCTGAATTCCACTGCCAGCCCAGGCAAGTGCCTGGAGCTGCAAGGTTTCCTTGGATCAGAGTGATTAAGTGTCCCTGTTGAACCTTTCAGTGCTCTGGTGACGGACAGCCTAGAGCCTCTGTGGGCCCTATGACAATTTCTGGAATATCCTTAAGATGACTCAGCTTGGCCTTTGTTGCAGTTCTGGGGACTGGTGCACTGAGGGCCTCTCAAGTGAGCCACATCCCTAGCCCTTTTGTAATTTGTTTTGAGATAGGGTGTTTAAAAAATGTTTTTAAAAAATTTATTTGGTACAGGGTGCCTGTACACAGCTCAGACTTGTGCTGATCCTCTTGTCTTGGCCTGCCTAGTGCTGGGATTAGAGGCATGGGCCACCACAAATAGTTTTGGTGGCCAACACAGCACAGAAAGTCAGCACAGAATGTGGTAGCAGGGATTGAACCTGGGTCTTGAGCTTGGGAGGCAGGCACTTAGACCACTAAACTATCTCCTGAGGCACTGAGATGGGTCTCACTAAGTTACCCAGCTGGGCTTGATCTTCCTGCCTCAGCCCCCAAGAGTTGGGGTTTTCATTCTCTGCCATCTGCACCAGCTGTTAGAAACTTCCAGATGGGGACCTGGGTGGTGGTGGTGGTGGTGCGCATCTGCCCCCCAGTGCTTTAGAGGGTGAGGTAGGAGACTTGCCATGAATTGGAGGCCAGCTTGGACTATATAATATTGAGACTCAGCCTCAAAAAACAAAAGCAAACAAAAGGATTCTGTTTTCAATTCTTCTGAACATATACATCTGCGTAAATGTGGCTGTTTGATCACACGATGGTATTCTTAATTTTTGTAGGACTTTCCCTACTATTTTTCCCCCCACTGCCTACAACATTTTACAACTATCAACAGTGCACAGGTGTTTCTCCGTATTTTTCACATATATTGTTTATACACACAGACACATACACATACATGTAGACAGGCTCAGTATTAGTCACCGAAGTAGAGCCTTTGCACTGGGCTCTATCTTCAGCCCTTATTTAACTTTTTATTTTGGGTCTCTCTGAGTTGCCAAAATGTCCGGCTGGACCCAAATTTGGGATCCTCGTGTCTCAGCCTCACCAGTACTGAAAATATAGGCTTGAGTTACTGTGCCTGGCCTCTTTTCCTTTCAATACTATCTTCGTTTATTTATTTATTGGCAGAACCGGGGATTGAACTCGGGCCCTTGAACTTGCCAGGGAAGTGCTTATTCTACTGAACCATCTCCCCAGCCCCAGTCTTTTCATTTATTGATAGGACATCCCTACGTTGTTTAAGCTGGCCCAGAAGTCAGTTATATTCCTGCCTCGGCTTCCCAAGAGCTGGGATTATAGGTATGCACCAGCACGTATGACCCCCAGCCTCCCTATATTATGAAATGCATGGTGCTAGCTATAGATTCCGTGCTTGGCACAAATCATCCTTAAGATTTTCTGGAGTAGTTGCTCCAAGCCCCGCTAAATCCAAACGGCCTGCTTAAGCGAGCAGATGGTGTAGGTGTCCGGCTTGCGCTGAGGGCTTTAACTAGAGCGCTCACGGTTTGCAACCCCTCGGGTGCTCACAGCTGTATCTTCTTGAATACCCAGAGAATGAATGAACACTCCTAGTGCTCTGGCGCAGCGCCCCACCCCCTCAGCCAAGCAGAAAACAGCGGGCAGAGGTGGCGCTTGGACGAGCTCACTGCTCTGCTCATGGAGGGGGTGCGCGCCCACCGTACGCATGCGCGCGCTCTGCGCAAGGAGAGCTCTGCTGACTGCCCACACATGGTACGGCCGCTCCGTACGTGTTACGTCTGGCTTTCCCCTGCGCTTGGGCCAGGGTGGTACGCGCTGCCTCCACTGGCTGCCCCTCCCAGTTGGTTTCCGCGCGAAAAGCCGGGGTGTTCGGTGCTGCAGCAGTGTCTGCTGGAGCCTTCGGGATGCCGGCCCGCACCGCCCCAGCCCGAGTGCCCACATTGGCCACTCCGGCCATCTCACTGCCCGATGATGTCCGCAAGCGGTAGGTGTCGCGAAGTGGGGTTGCAGGCACCGTCCACTCGGTGAAGTGGGGAATCGCGGCAAGACACCGGGGTGGGGGGTTGCTCCCCCGCTGGGCGGCCCGTGGCCGCTGCTGACAGCCGGGCGCGCATGCGCGGGGTGGCGGCGCGGCGCTTGGAGGTGGCGGTTGGCGCGGGCAGGGAGGTGCTTCCTTCCGGCCGCGCGCTCCCTTGGCCGTTTGGCGCCAAAATGGGCTGAGGCCCCTCTCAGCACCCTGGTGACTAGAAACTTGGGGTGAAGGATCTTTTTGGACCCCAACATACAATAGGCTTTGGGTTCGTCCCGAGGGTGGGGACTCCCCTTCTCTTTCCTGGGCTCGCAGGAAGTGGGCAGCCGCGGTCTCCAGACCCGGACCCTCAGCCCCGGGACTCCGTCCTACACTTCCGGTGCCGGGCTCGGGCCCCGGGGGGCGTTCCTGAAGTCTCCGTGACCTCCCCAGAGTTGTTCATCCCAATTGTGATCGCCAGAAATAGATGTCACTTTTGGGGCATGGGTACGGGTGACAGAAGTTGGCAAGCCTTATCTCCCTTCGGATCTCCATGATCCCCGGGGACTGCACGGTCCTTGACCCCCTGGGAACTCTTATGCTGCCAGGAGCTCTTTTGCTTTTGTTGTGTTTTGAGACGGGGTCTCTATGGCCCAGGCTGGCCCCTGACCCCCGTAGATCCTCATAGATCTGTAGATACTCCTGTAGATCAGCTTCTGCTGAGTCCTGGGATTACATGTGTGCACTATCACACCTGGCGTATTGTGGGTTCTTTTGAGACAAGGTTTCTCTGTAGAGTTGAGGTTGGCCTTGAACTCAAAGGAAATTTTACCTCAGCCTTCCAGGTGCTATGATCCAGGTGTGTGCCATCATGCTTTGCAAGGAGTTCTTCATATGCATCGCAGGGCTAGGGCCAGGCATTGTGCATGGGGACTGTCCTTTCCGCAGCTGCCGTGCCTAGGATTCCTTGGCTACTCAAGGAACCGTTCCAGTTTAGAGAACTAGCTATGTCTATGAGGAAGATCAGGACATGGCAGCCAGTGGTAGGGTCTCCACTATAGCAGTTGGAGTCTCCACGACTCCTGGACATAGAGCTTGGCAGGGAGACCGACCCTGGAGTCTCATTCCTGAAAGGCACCAATTCATTCCTAAAATCTTGTTCAACATGAGCTGTGTATTAGTCACCTGAACCTTGACCACTATTGGACAGTTTTAACCGGATCTGGTGACCTGCTCTGGCCATTTTTCTTCTATGGGCTTGCTCATGTGGGCTTGCTCACGTGGTCCACTTTGGACTTGGGGGGAGGGGCTTTCAGTTTGCCCCTCCCCCCAAGAGGAGAGTATTTAGTTCTGAGTAGTTGGGCCTAGCAGTTGGGCCTTGCAAGATTGGTAAGTGTTCTGTGCTACTCTTTCTGTTTTTTTTTTTTTTTTTTTTTAAAACGGGGTCTTGCTCTAAAAGTTCAGGTGGCCTGGAACTAGCCAAGGCTGGCCTCAAACTCCTGGCAGTCCTCCTGCCTCAGCCTCTCCAGTGCTGGGATCAGATGTGCATCACCACATTTGGTTCAAGTCCTTTTTTTTAGTTTTTAGTTCTTTTATATATTCGTTTTATGATATAGGGTCTCTACGCAGGTAGGACTCTTAGTGATCCTCCTGTCTTGGCCTCCCCAGCTCTGGGATTACAGGCGCTTGCCACCAAGGCTGATTTCGGGGCCAGCGCGGCACGTAGTACCGGGGATTGAACTCCGGACCTTGCGCTTGTCTCACGCCGCTGAGCTTTCTTCCGAACCCTCACGGCTCCGTTAGCTGTATAATGGTCCAAGCCGTAGACCAAGACCCAGAGTGCTGCCGCCGTGCCGCACACCTGGGCAGCAGGGGCTGAGTCCCACCATCCTCTTGAGCTCCTCATAGCAGCTCAAGGCTTTCAGGTTCTCGGGGTCCGGGGCCGTGCGGAGCTCCTCACGGGACCTGAGAGCTATGTGCTCCTCCCCACTCCGCCGACTGCCCATTTTTCCTTTCAGTATTACCTTCGTATTGAATGGATGGAGAATCTAGGCACTGAGCTATATCGCTAGCCTTTTTTTGTAGGAAAAGCAGGAATCAAACTCAGGACCTTGTGCTTGCCACGCAGGCACTTGTGCCGCTCAGCTATATCCCTAGTCCTCCGTTCGTTCTTAAACCTGCCCCTCAGGAAAACTTTGGGTTCTTCCAGCAAGGGTATCAGTAGAAAATAGTTTTTATTTTCCTTTTACTTATTTGGTTCAGGGTCTTGCTCCGTAGATGTGTCGTGCCTCAGCCACCCTAGCGCTGGGATTGCAGCCGTGTTCCCCATGCCTGGTTCTGGTGCCCAGCTTGGTGCGGTGTGGCGCGGTGCGGGCCCACACAGCATGCTGCACTAGGGATCACACCCAAGTCCTTGTGCTTGCCAGGCTAGTGCTTAAATGGCCAAACTATCTCCCCAGCCCTAGAAAATATTTTTGTCATTTTGATTCCTAAAACTTTTAACTTACTTTTTTGAAATACGGTATACTATAATAAGCTTTTAAAAAATTATGTCTTTCAAGATAAGTTGTAATTAATTTTTTGCTTGGTTTTCTTACCCTGTTCAGGCAGCAATGTTTGTGCAGCAGAAATGGTCTCCTACTTGCTTTCTGCTGTCTCTCAGGGCTACTTGTACAAAGTAGAAACTTTGAAGGCCATAGACCAAGGCCCGGAGTGCTGCCGCCGTGCCGCACACCTGGGCAGCAGGGCCCGAGTCCCGCTGCCTCGCTCTCCCACCGTCCTCTTGAGCTCCTCCTAGCAGCTCAAGGCTTTCAGATTCTCGGGGTCCGGGGCCATGTGGAGCTCCTCGCAGGGCCTGGGAGCCATGTGCTCCTCCCTGCGCTGCTGACTACCCATTTTTCTTGGGTATTGCCTTCAGATTGAATGGATGGAGGATCTTAGCACTGAGCCATATCATTATCCTTTTTTTGTAGGGGGAGCAGGAATCAAACTCGGGACCTTGTGCTTGCCACTTGTGCCGCTCAGCTAGATCCCTGGCCCTCCATTCTTAAACCTGCCCCTCAGGAAAACTGCTGGGTTCTTCAGCAAGGGTATCAGGGTCTTTCTTTAGAATTTTATTTCTTTTGTGGTGCTGAGCACAGTGCTATCTGCCTGAGCTCCATCCCCAGCCTAGAGGGTATTGGGTTCTTGGTGCGCCTTGTTTGCGGCCGCTGCTGCTGCTGTTGCTGTGGGTGTGCTTCAGGAACTGGTGGGGAATGTATTATTTGCCTTCGTTATGGATCCTGCTGATGGGGACTCTCCTGATAGAATCTTTGCTGCCACCCTTTCCACTGTGAGGAAGCCGGGATTTGGGCACTGATTCTAGTGGGCGCCGTTTGCGCAACTGATCGGCTTTTATAATTATTTGCAGCTTTCTTATCTGCTTGTCATTCAGGGATTAGATCAGCGGGGTCTCGGAAGCCTTAACTTCAGTGGCATGACCTATGGAATAGATCCTGAACAGGGCGAAACTGGCTTCTTTTCCAGCTCTGTCCGTCTGTGGTTTGATTGGAGAGGTGCAGATTCCTGGGCCCCAACTTGTGATCACCTGCCTCAGCCTCCCACAGTCCTAGGATTACAGGCAGGCGCCTCCATGCCTGGCTGAAAAATCTGGAACGTCTGGTGCTTAGTTTTAACGTGTTGCCAGATCATACTAGTTGAGTAGATTAGATCAAACAATGTCTTTTTTAAAAAGTAGTGCTGGGGAAAGAATCCAAGGCCTCGTGCTTGCTAGGCATGTGCTTTACCACTGAGTTATACCTGGCCCAAACCTACGTTGGTTATCTCACAGTTCTGCACATCACAAATTGCTGTGCATCTCACCAGATCAAAAAGCTTGGGTTGAGCTGGTTGTGTGGCATACACTAGTGATCCCAGCACCTAGGAGGCTGAGGCAGGAGAGTTGCTGTGAGTTTGAGGCTAATTTGGGCTATAGAGCTAGACCTTGTTTTTAAACCTTTCCACCTGAAAAAAGAAACTGCTACATTTCTTTCTAGGGGTTTTGTTTTGTTGGCAGTACTAGGGATTGAACTCGGGACCCTACACTTGCCAGGCAAGCGCTTATTCTACTGAGCTATCTCACTGACCCAAATTAATTTATTTTGGGGTACTGGGGATTGAACTTGGGACTCTGTGCTTGCCAGACAGGGGCTTATGCCACTGAGCTATCTCCCCAGCTCTTTCTGGGGGCTTTGGAGTGTTTCCTGTTCATATGGGGTTTGGTTTGTTGTGGTTGGAGAAACTCTGGCCTCCATTTCTTGCTCGCTCTGGGCTGAGGGCCTTTTCCCCTTGTGGACGCTGGCTCATTCCTTGGCCCTGGGTCCTTCTGCCGACCTACAGCCAGTTCCTCAGGTGAGTCCTCAGTCTCAGATCTTCTCCAATGGCTGCACTTTTGTTTTGTTCTTTTGAGATACGGTCTCCCCATATTGGTGAGGCCGTCTTTAAACTTACTGTGTAGCCCAGGCAGTTATCCTTCTGCCTCAGCCTTCTGAAGATGGGTGTGGCAGGGTGTGGCAGTGAAGGCACCCAACACAGCTTTTGAAATGCAGATGGAGGGCTCTTTGCTCTCCTCAGAGTGATTAGATTAGATCTCTTCATCCTAGGGCTCTAACCTCAGTCACGTCTGCAGTCACTTTTGCTACCTGAAGTAACACTCCTCCTGGCTTGGGGCGGGGTTGGCGCCAGGGCCTCCTGGGGCTGTTGTCCTTCTCACTCAGGGCCACCACTAGTCCTGTGCCTTGGCAGAAGCGGAAAGACGAGCTGGAGTGTGGCCTACTGGTGAGCGCTTGGTGAGCGCTTGCCGAGCAGGCCAGACACCCCCCCCCCCTTCCATCCCCAATACTGCAGGAAAGAAAATGAAAAGGGAGGGCTGGTGGAACCTTGGGTGTCTGTGTGGCGGGCCCTGTTGCCAAACCATATTTCAGACCAGCATTTCTGGTTTTGGGATGTTAGAGTCACTTACTGTTTTGTAATCCTGCCTGTCCCTGTCCCATCCATCTCCTATCCCCCCCCCCATGAATTTTCCTGAAGTGTGACTGGTGCCCTGGCCTCCACCTCCCCCAGAACCCCTTTCCCAGTTTGTTGATTGTGGAATGAAAGCTGTACATCTCAGCCTGATGTCCCTGGCCCCTTGCTCAGGGATTGCCCCTCCTGCTGGGTGAGGGTGCGCCTGGTTTTCAGGCTGGCTCCCTTCAGCCAGCTGGTAAACCACCCTGGCACCTGGCTCTGCCCTCCTGGTGCTCTGGCCACCCTCTCTCCGTGGAAGTGCTCCGATTCTGCCCAGCTTGTCTTCTCCGCCATGGTTATATATATCCTAGCTCCCGACGTGACTAATCTGTGAGGGAAGCGGCTAGGAGTGAATCATGGGAGCAGGCATGTGGAGCCAAGGTTGTCCCCTCCAGTCCCACGTCCCAGGGGTGGAGCCCAGGATTGCTGTGCTCTTGAGCCACACAGCACCCCTGCCCCGCAACACGGAAGACCAGCCCTAGGGCCTTAACACAGCACTCTGTCATCGGGCTCCATCCATACCCCTTCAGATGTTTGAGAGAGGCTCTCACTCCATCCATCGCCAGGCTGGCCTGTGCTGTGTGATGCCCTTACTTCAGCCTCCTCAGTAGCTTGGAAGCCACCATGCCACGCGCCCAGGGTGGTGGATGTACCCTCGAGTGGCATTAAGTGGTGTCATGAGATGACTTTTTAAATTGCTTTTGCGGTAGCAGGGCTCAGACTCTGGGCCATGAGCTTGCCAGGCAGGCGCCTGTCCCGCTGAGCTATCTCCCCAGCCCAAGGTGGCATCTTCAGTTCCTCTGGGTGTAGGTAGGGACCGTGAAGCTGCTTCCTGCTAGTTCCTCCGGGCCAGGCAGGGTAATTGCAGCCTTCGGGCATCTCACCCCATAGAGCACCCTCTGCTTCTTGCCTGGCTGTTAGGCTGCGCAGGAAGGCTGAAGGGATTTAGACCCACAGATCTGTCCCATGCCCCTGAATGTACACTCTGTACCTGCATTTGCCACTGCTAGGCCAGTGGAGTCTCGTTTGGAATTCCCCGGGGCAGCCACATGCAGGTAGGGCCCGCAGGCAGGGCTGGTTCCAGTGGAGACTGTCCGACCACTGTTTTAAGGACAGCGTGATATGCGGGTCTGATAGCGCATGCCTGTAATCCCAGCTTTTCTGGAGGCAGAGGATCACAAGTTCCATGCTGGTCTGGACAATTTAGTGAGATAATGCTTCAAAATGAAAAATGAGGGCCGTGGAGATAGCTTGGTGGCATAAGTGCCTGCCTGGCAAGATCCTAAGTTCCATCCCCGATACTGCACCAAAAAAAAAAAAAAAAAAAAAAAAAAAGGCAAAATGAAAACTAAGCTGGGTATGGTGGTACACACTTGTGATCATAGTACTTGGGAGGCTAAGAGTCTTGCTGTGAGTTTGAGACCAGCCTGATCTGCATGGCAAGATGGGGTTGTAGGTCAGTAGTAGAGCTGGGTTCAGTCTCTAGAACTTTGGAAAACAAGCATGAATAGGGCAGAAAACCAGGGCTGGACATGTACCTCAGAGGTAGAGGACTTGCAGCTTTAAGTGGGCCATGCTGTGGGCCCTGGGCCCAGCTCTGCAGGAAGAGACAAGACAAAGCCACCAAGCAGCAGCTGTGCTGGTGTGGCCGGTGTGGCCTCGGCTGGAAGTGCCCAGATGTGCGGTTGTTCGTGTTTCTTCCTACTGTAAGGTGGCTGCATGCAAGCTTCGTTGTTTAGTTTGGGTTTTTTAGTGGTGCTGGTTTGAAACCCAGGACCTTGCGTGTGCCAGGCAGGGCTTGCTCTCTGAGCTGCACACAGGAGCCTGGCTCCTGGCAGCCCTGATCCCAGGGTTGCTGGGCTCTGAGTGGTGTTGTCTATGTAACAGTTTGTGACCACTGTGCCTGGAGGGGAAGGCCTTTCTGCACGAAGTCCTTTTTTCCTGAGCACCCGGCTAGCCAAGACGCCCCCGCTTAGTGGTGCCTGTGTTTATTTTTTAAATTTTATTATTATTATTTTTTTGTCTTTTTGAGACAGGGTCTCACTGTGCAGTTCAGGCTGGCCTTAAGCTCACTTTGTAGCTCAGGCTGGTCTCGAACTCACAACAATCCTCCTGCCTCAGCCTCCCTAGTGCTGGGATTACAGGCCTGTGCCACCACGCCCGGCTTGTGCCTGTGTTTAGCTACCTGCTCGTGGGGCCTGGACACGGCCTCCACACAGTAGGTGCGAGCAGGTGTGGGTGGTGCCAGAAGCAGGACACGAGCTCCACGTGCACCAGGAGCAGCCACGTTGTCCTGCTGTGGCCCTGTGCTGGTGATAGCTGAGCACCAGATCTTTGGTGGCGCTGTGGGTGGGAGATCCAGAGATGGTAAGGGCCTGCTTGGCCACCACCTAGGGCACCCTCCTCCCGACCGCGAGGGACACTGGCCTGGCTGGCTGGACCTGTTCTGTCCAGGCTGGGGACCACAGCCGTCCTCCTGGTGTCTTCACTTCCTGCTCCTGTTAGATTTCACCACGTCCTCCCAGAAGTCAAACCACGCATCTCCAGTAATCATCCCAGGCCGTGATTTTCAGGCCAACAGTGAGGGTACTTCTGCAGTTTTGAGCTGTTTTGTACAGACATTCGGATTGGGCTCAGCCGTTCAGAGACCAAGCACCTTGGTGGGCGCCCGCGACTCCTGCTGCCCCACCCCTGGGGCCCCCCTCAGCCCCTTGTTCCAGTTGCCTCTGTTCCCTCATTTTGTTGGTTTCTCATTAAGACGCTGTCACCCCCGCTCGATCTCTGGAACAGCTGCTGACTCCCTCAGTGGTGTGGCCTTGGCCTGCTATTCTGACGCTAGCCACACTGTGGCACCCTGTCATTTGATTATTTTGTGGTGCTGGGGATTGAACTTGGGGTTTTCACACTGAGCTGCATCTGGCCCTTGGTAAATTGCTGAGTTGCTCGGGCTGGGCGTGAACTTTCGGGCCTCTTGCTTCAGCCTCTCCGAGCTGAGATTATAGATGTAGACAGCGCTATGCCTGGCCTGTCGTACCTCGTTGTGGGGCCTCTTGTCAGACACGGCTGGCAAATACTAGCTGCAGGTCACCCAGCTTTCAGGATGACCCCAGCTGTGTTGCTGGCTCCCCCTTTCCAGGTTCTTTTAGAAATGATGCCTGTCATGTTATGAAGCTCTTGCATTATCTGTTCCCAAAAGCCTGACCTTGGGAAGGGTCTTGTTCAGGTCCCAAATGGCATATCTCTGTGCAGGCCTCGACAGGTGTGTTGAATGTTTTGGGGTGGGGTGAGAAAGGGCTGCATTTTCTTCCTGACACTCATGTTAAACTTCCAAGACCCTAAAAGCGGAAGTGTTCATTCTTGGAGACAAAGGAGGTTGCTTAATTAGTTGTTTCCCATTTCCTTCTTTTAGGCTCAAAGACTTGGAACGAAACAGTTTGACAGAAAAGGTAATCTCCGCTTTTATTTTTATAGCACTTTAAACAACATTATTTTTAGATGTTCTCGTGTTCTCCTGTGTTGCTCGCGCCTGTCTCAGACTCCCAGAGGGTCTCGCTGTGTGGTCCAGGCTGGCCTTGGCTTTGCTGTGTAGCCGAGGCTGGCCCCAAACATGCAGTTCACCTGTCGGGGTCGCGGGTGGGCGCCACTACGCCTGGCTCCTCCTGCAGCCTTTAAATCATCCCTGAGGTGACTCAGTCTGTGACACAAAGTCAGGGCTATTGGAGCAGTTTTCGTGCTCTATTGTAAAGGGGATAAATGACAACTGTTCCTGTCCCCAGTGGAAGTTTTTGCACATTTTCCCATCCGAGGAAGGTTGAATCTGCAGATGCAGAACCGAGGACGGGGGGGCAACTGTCCCCGCTTTCTGGCAGAGATGGTACTAGGGTCACTGCAGTGAGAACAGATAGCTTGGCTACCCTTGCATTGTTAGGCTGTTAATAGTGGCCCACCATCCTGGGCCCACTGACCCGTGTCCCTCCCCTCAGGAGTGCGTGAAGGAGAAACTTAATCTCTTGCATGAATTTCTGCAAACGGAAATCAAGAATCAGCTGTGTGATTTGGAAACCAAGTTACATAAGGAGGAGCTATCTGAGGTGAGTAGTGCTCAGGCTCCTGGCTCCCAGAAGGCCATCCGCCCCCGTGACTTCTGTGGCCAGGGAAGCAGGAGCCCTGCCCTCCTGCTGCCTGACGATTGTGAGGGGACACATGTTCCCTTGTTATTACCACTGGTTTCCATTCACTGCTACTCAAATTATCCTTTCCTGCTGTAGGAGGGCTACCTGGCTAAAGTCAAATCCCTTTTAAATAAAGATTTGTCCTTGGAGAACGGAGCTCACACTTTCAATCGAGAAGTGAACGGCTGCTTAGAGAACGGGAGCCAGGCCAGTGGTGCAGCCCGGAGAGTGCGGATGGCAGAGCCTCGCAGCCCCCCCGCCACCAGCCCCAAGCCTCGGGTGCCTCGGAGAAGCAAGTCCGATGGCGAGGCCCAGCGTAAGGACCTCGACTCCTCTCCAGCCTCCCTTGAGACCTTGGTGCAGGAAGGGGCCAGTCGGGCTCCGACAGGGTGGGACCCTAGGCAATGGTTCCTGGCTTGTGTGTGTGCGGTGCTGGGGTGGAGCAGGGCTTCCAGCACCCTAGTGTGTGCTTCCCTGCTGAGCCCAGCCCTAGGTGCTGGGTCGCTCCTAACTAGCTCAGTTGCACTTATGATTCAGCACAGATCTTTAGTGAGGGGAGTGGGTAGTGTGAGGGGAACACACTCGCTGGAAGCTGTCCTTTGATATTGATTGTTCAGTGCTAGGGATTGAAACCAGGGCCTTTCTGATGGGCTACATCCCCAGCCCTCATTTAATTCTTTCTTGCTAAATTTCCCAGGCTGGGCTAAACATTGTGATCCTCCTGCCTCAGCCTCCCAGAGTGCTGAGATTACAGATGTGCACTCTTACACCTGGCTCATACTTTGAATGTTAGCTTTTGGTCTCTTGCTGGGCCATATGGTACTCAGCCACAGTTTGTAGCAGGTGCTGTCACAGAAGGATACCCAACGCAGGGCTTCTGCGGTAGCTTGGCATTAAAGTGCCTTGTGCTGCGGGCCTGTCTGTTCACAGTGGCCTTCTTTTATTTTTTAAACAGCTGGACCTTCAAGTAACCCCAAGGTGACAAGGAGAACGACCAGGCAGACGACCATCACATCTCATTTTGCAAAGGGGTCAGTATGTGGGGTGTGGGCTGCGGCTTTTTCTCTAGGCCAAGTAGTTTGTTGACTCGTGGAAGGAATCGATGGGGAGCGCTTCGGCAGCCGGCTCTCTAGAATGCATCTTGTGTGCATGCGTTTCTGGTGCTGGGATTTGAACCTAACGTCTTTGCACTGAACTGCATTCTTGTCCCTTTTTTTTTTTTTATGTTGAGACAAGAGTTGCTGAGTTGTCCAGGCTGGACTTAAACTGGGCTTCTCTTGCCTCAGCCTCCCTGAGTGTTGGGTGTACAGGCGTGTGCTACCACGCTGGCTCTGCAGAGGTTACCTTTCAGTTTTTGTTCACTATACATTCATGAGTAGCATTTTTTTTTTTTTTTTTTTTTTTTTTTTTTTTTTTTTTTTGGTGTTTTTTTTTTTTTTTTTTTTTTTTTTGTCTTTTTGAGACAGGGTCTCGCTATGCAGTTCAGGCTGGCTTTAAGCTCACTTTGTAGCTCAGGCTGGTCTTGAACTCACAACAATCCTCCTGCCTCAGCCTCCCGAGTGCTGGGATTACAGGCCTGCGCCACCACACATTTCTGAGGACCTTCGCTATTTTTATTCTTACAGGGAACTTCAAGTAAATATACGTAGAGCATAGTAGAATAAACACACGTAGGGTGAAGCCCTCACCCATCACTCTGCATCCAGTCACCACTTCAGTGTTTTACTCCCCTCCACCTCCAGCTGGATTATTTTGAAATGAATTGCAGAAACACTGTCTCATCCACAAAATCAAGGCCTAATGAAGGCTGTCTTCATGCCTTTTCTGGGGCTTTGTTTTTGCAGTGCTAGGGTGGAACCAGGGCCTCATGCACGGTAGGTGGGTGCTGGACCACTGATCTGCATCCTAGCCCCAGCTTTGTTTCGTGAGACAGGGTCTTGCTATGTAGTTCAGGCTGACCTTGAACTCACTGTTGGCTCAGGCTGGCTAAAAGCATTCCTCCTGCCTTGTCCTGCCAGGTGTTGGGTGCTAGGATGACTGGTATGCAACCAAACAGGGCCAGCTTTTTATTTATTTTCAATCATTTATTTATTTGGTACAGGGTCTCGCTATGCAGCTCAGACTTGTAGTGATCCTCCTGTCTTAGCCTCCCCAGTGCTGGGATTAGAGGTGTGTGCCACCGTGCCCGGTTTCAGTGGCTGTCTTAGCACAGTACTGGCATGGGATGTGGTTCCAGGCATCAGACCTGGGTCCTTGCCTTGCCAGGCAAGTGCTTAGACCACTGAGCTATCTCCCTGGTCCCCAGCTTTTTATTTTTGAGACTGTCTTAGTAGCTGGCGCTTGTCTGACAGAGGTGTGTAGTGTCTTTTCCCGTTGTGACATTAATAGCCATGGTTGAATGACTGGATCTATGACATAATGTTTGTAAAGTGGCTGTGTTCTCCACCTTTCATGTAATGAAAGGTTAAACAGAAGCCTCTTAGAGTGTCCTGGGAGGATGGGCCTCTCGCGGGAAGGAGGTGTCCGCACCCTGAACCAGGCCTGGAGGTGCTCTGGGGAGGAGGGGTGTAAGTTGCCTAGGGCCCACAAGGCCAGGCTCTGAACTCATGGTCACTGTGTTGTGTGTGCGACAGCCCTGCCAAACGGAAACCTGAGGAGGATTCTGATAGGCCCAAGTTGGAAGAGTCTGTGGCTGAAGAAGAGAAAGACCAGGTGAGGCTGGTGGGGTCTAGGGTGGCTCACTTGTGTTTTGGTGCACGTGTTATGGGTTGCCTGCACTTCAAGCTGCTAAGTGAAAACCTAGTTTGTGGGCTTTCCAGAGAAAGCAGGTGGGGGGTGTGTACATGTATACAGTGTAAGAAACAGGGGCAGTATGCACACACGGATAAAGTGAGCTATTTACAGAGTCAACAATGCTCAGGATGGCTGAAGCCCGAAGGACAGCCAAGGCAGGAGGGTGACAAGTTTGAGCCTCGCCTGGACAATGTTTTGAGTCCTTATGTTAAAGTACAAAATACAAGATAAAGGGCCTGGAGATGTGGCTCAGTGTGAAGGCCCAGGATTCAACCCACTGTGCCAAGCCAAAAACGAAAGTATCGGACAGCGCAGAGGCACTAGGAGGGGCTGGTGTTGTTGTCACCTCCTTGGGCATCGGGAAGCAGAATCTGTGTTTATATTTTAGTGCTGGGGATTGGACCAAGGGCTCCTGTGTGCTGAGTGGGCGTATGTGTCTGTATTATACAAGCTTCGTGTGCTGAAATAGAGGAAGCCCCCGTGCCCCCTTGGCCCAGCTTTCTCCGTGATGATATTGTTTTTACATTGTGCTCTCCAAGGCTTTATTTAGGTGCCAGTAGTGTTTGTATGCCTGTTTATACTTTCACACATAGCTCTATACAGTGTTTGTTGCAGTACTGGGGATTGAACCCAGGATCTTTGCACTTAGCTACGGCCTCCACCCTTTTATTCATTTTGGGGCGCTGTCTCACTAACTTGCCCAGGCTGGGCTTGAATTTGGGATCCTCCTGCCTCAGCCTTCTGAGTAGCTGGAGTGACATGTGTGCACTACCATACCTGGCTTGGTTGTACATAGTGCTGTCATAGGCGTGCCACACATTTTGTACCTGTCTGCTGTGGTCAGAATGGAACCCAGGCCTTGTTCACGCTGGGTGAGAGCTTTGCCAGTGAGCTAGGCCCCAGCCCCTTGGGTGTGCATTTGTGTAACCCTTTCCTCAAACAGTTTTCTTCTGGTTTGGTGCCAGGGGTGGCACCCAGGGCCTCGAGGATGCTAAGCATGTGCTCTGGCACTGAGCCCCACCCCCAGCCCATCTCTGCAATATATGTGTCCATTTCAAGTTGAATAGACAGGGGCTGCAGATTTATCTCAGTGGCACATTGCCTGCCTGGCAGGTGCAAGGTAGTGAGTTCAGTTCCTGATACAGAAGTTAAATAGACAAAGGTACCTTTTTTTTTTCTCTATGTATTGGGGATTGAGCTCAGGACCTTATGCTTGCCAGGCAGGCGCTTATGCCGCTGAGCTATCTCCCCAGTGACAGAAGTACCTTTGTGGCCGTAGGGACCTAGTGTATGATGGTGTCCTGAGCCAGAACGAGGTGGTCATCATCACTGCCTGGCACAAATCCCAAACCCCTGCTTGGATTTTGCCCACTGGAGAACTGTGGAGCGTGCCCTGGGAACATGTGTGCTGCCTGGCTCGCCATCTGGGCACAGAGCCAGAGCACCCATTTCCTAGATGACTTCCCAGTACCCAGATGCCCCTCTCATGTTTTTAAACAGTGCTGAGGATTGAACCCAGGGACTTGTGGGTATCGGGCCAGAGCTTACTGCCACAGCCCTCCACCTCATTTTTATGTGCATTACCTGTATTTGCTTAAATTTTGACTCCTGCTTTTGATGGTCTTCCTTTGTCTTTTTTTTTTTTTTTTTTTGAGGAACCAGGGATTGAACTCAGGCTCTTGCGCTTGCCAGGGAAACACTTATTCTACTGAGCCATCTCCCTGGCCCTGATGGTCTTCCTTTGAAGGTAGTAAACTTTTTTCCTCCTTCCCTTTGCACAGGATGAGAAGAGGCGAAGGGTTACGTCCAGAGAGCCGTAAGCATGATCACTACCTTTTCTTGTGTATACGTTGTATTATCTCAATTATGGAAATCACTGTTTTGGAAAGTTTAGTTTAGGAGCTCCCCTGGTGAACAGAGAACTGTTTAAGGAGGTGAGGTTGGGGTCATTATGAAGTTGGGATTGGGGTGGCGTTCTCCTGCGTTGCAGAAAGTAAACTGAAAGTGACTGCCATTTCTTACCAGACTTGGGTTCAAATGACATAGTTCAGTACTCGGTGCTAAATGAGTGTAGTGCTCCCGAGGTGACACTTGCTTAGGGCTGGGAAGGTTGTGGGAGCAGCCTGTGGAAGCCCCATGTGAGGCATATTTTGTTTTGCTCAGCAGAGTGGCTGGACCTTCGGGGGCACGACCAGAAAGCAAAACCCCAGGAGCCCAGGCGGAGCAGGAGGAGGACAGAGATGGAAAAGTAAAGCCTTGCCCCCTCCGTGGTGGCTCCTTCTGGCCTAATCTGAGTCCCTGTGGCTGTGGGAGAGAGGGCAGGGACTGGAGAATGGAGGACCATGTGATGATCGCAGATGATCAAAATGCTTTGGCCTTGGCTGGCCCGCCCAGCAGCTGCGCTCTGCTATGCTTGGAAGCCGGGCTGCAAGCTGTGATGGCGATCATGAGACCTGGGGGTAGCCAGGCCCTTGCCACGTAGTCACAGCACTCACTCTGCCCTCTGTCGTTTTCACGACTGTCTGTGCAGATGTGACTTTCAGACAGTGGGGTGCTGAAATCCTGTGATCCAAAGCTGCCCTCTCAGCTGAAGACCCCTGTGTCTGTGGTGGAGCGCTTGCCAAGGGTGCACGGGGCAGGCTCCAGAGCCCAGCACCACACACAAGGGCTGAGGTCGGCCTTGGCATTCCTCGGGCTGCCTACCTGCCACTCTCGTCTGCCCGCTCACCCACAGGCCCGGCCCTTCCTCACCCGCAGCTCCTCTAAAATCAAGGAGTTTCTGCTGCGAGCCGTGCAGATGTGGGCCTTGTTTTGGTTTTGTTGAACCTTAGGATGTTGCTTGGAAGCTTCTTTCCAGCCAGGCGTGATGTCGCATGTCTGAAGACCAGCACTGGGATGCCGAGGGAGGAAAACGCAAAACTTGAGCCCTGCCTTGGCAACTCGGTGACTTAGCAAGACCTAGCCTCAGTTTAAAATAATAAATAAATAAAAGGGCAGGGGTAGTAGCTTGGTGGGAAGTACCACAGAACCACACAAAGGCTCTTTACAAATGCCAGCAGCTGGCCTCGCCTGCCTGGAGCTGGTTAGAGGGCGGATTCTATGCCTTCAGCCAACAGGGCTGACTGCCGTGCTGTGACCCTCCCCGCCTTGGACCTCTGGAAGGGGTCTTGGCTGGCTCTTCCTGCCCTGCTGGCCAGCACGCTCTGTGATCCAACTTCAGAAGGAGCGGCCTCCCTGGAGAGGAGCAGGGCACAGTTGAGCCCTCTGGCGGCCACCCGCTGAGCCTGGCGCCGTGGCCGTGGCAGGAGTCTGGAGCACCCCCTCCCATCAGTCCTGTGGTCTGCATATAGAACTCCACGCAGGGAGTGCTGTTCCTTCTTCCTACCTTCCTTTTTTGGAGTCCTGGAAACTGGACCCAGGTGTCCTGCCCCTGAGCTGTCTCCCCAGTGTTTCTTTTTCTGCAGGATCCAGTAGTGTAGCCCAGGTAGGGACTTGGACTCAGCCTCCCAGTGCTGGGATTGCAGGCATGTGGCTTCACTCCTAACTTTGATATTTTTTGTTTTTTTGAGATAGGGTCTAGGCTATGTAGCTGAGGCTGGCCTTGAATTTGAGGTGATCTTCCTGCCTCAGCTTCCCAAGTGCTGGGGTTACAGGAGTGTTACTGTGCCTAGGCTGCTGTTTGAGGTGTCCAGGCCACCCTCAGACTTTGAATCATAAAACAAGTAAAACCTTGGAATCCTTCTGCTGCAGCCTATTATGCTACTATATTTGGCTTAAATAGCAGTGTTTTGGGGTCTCCTAAGAATTTAATTTGTTCTCTACCTTACATCTCCCCAAAATTACCTTAAAGCTAGGCTGTCCCCACCCCCCAGCCTATGGGATGGTTTCAGGTGTGTTATTACCGTACAGCTGTTGCAGGGCCGGGGAGATAGCTCCGCGGTATAAGCCACAAAAACCAAAAATAGCAGTTGCACAGAGAGATTGGAACCAAACACCAAAACTAACTGGTGTGTTTTTCTTCCTTTAGGAAGACAGGCGACTTAGAACTCAGACCAGAGAGCGGTAAGTGCAGCCAGCATCCCTTTGGGCTTCCTGTGCCATTGGGGGCTAACAGGTGTGTTCTGGGGACATCGTGCTTGGAAGCTCGTGCACGAGCTCTGCTCACGCTACATGGACAGCTGAGCTGCCACTACTGCAGCCCCAGCCCGGGCTGGAGTCGGCCCCAGTGGCCAGCAGTATGTCAGAGGCTGTTTGGCGAGCTGGGTGCAGTGACACGTACCTGCATTCCTGCACCCTGCGAGAGTGAGGCAAGAGGGATCACAAGTTCAAGTCTAGTCTGGACAACTTCTTGAGATCCTGTCATGAGCTAATAGAGGACTGAGGTGAAGGACACTGAGTAGCCCTAATACCAAGGGCAAAGGAGGACGTGGCCAGGGGTTCTGTGAACGGCCCCCGTTGTGAGGGCACTGCCTGGCTCAGGCGTGAAGCAGTGCATCCTGTGCCCAGCAGTCGGGCTTGGTAACTGTCACCTGTGTCAGGGCACACTGCCCTAATGGGCAGAGTTGAGGGCACAACGAGGAGCCTTTTCAAGCCAGCTGTATGGAGCAGATACAGGGCCTGGGCCAGGACAGGGCCGTGTAGAGGGAGAGGTGGACGCTAGGCCCCTACAGTTGCTGCTGTGGCAGGTGCTCCTTGGCCACTTAGCACCATCCTGGCAACTTGCACCTCCCTGCACCATGGGCAGGGTTCCCATCAGCTCTGGGCACTCACTGGGCTCCTGTGTTTTTCCCATTATTCCTTTTGAGCCAGTCTCACTAAGTTTCTGGCCTTGAGGTCCCCTCTGCCTCCTCAGTACCTGGGGTTGCAGGCATTCGCCCCTGCACCGGGTTCTAATCTGCCTCTGTGTGGGTCTGCGGGTAGCTCACCGATGAGGGCTTGCCAACAGGCATGAGGTCCTGGGCCCCGTCCCCAGCAACACGCGTGCACACACGCACAGGGTCACAGGACGTGCAGAGGGTAAAGTAAAGTTACCTTGCTTCCTGGGCTTCCCGCAGTGGAGGCTCAAAGACCTGCTCTGAGTCCCAGAGGGATCTTAGGTATGTGAGCCCTGCAGGGTTGCTCGAGGCGGCGCCCGCCTGACCCAGACCGGCCCGGCCCATCCTGGCCCGCCTTGATGCCTATATATTTCGCTGGCAGAGCCCCGACTGCAGGAGCGGAGGAGGCAGTGGCTACTAACAGGCAAGCCAAGCCCGCAACTCCTACAGACATGGACGGGGAAGGAGACGAAAGGGTAAGGGGCTAGTCCTCGAGTTCCTAGAGCTGCCTTTTCCTCCCAGTTCTGATTGCCTGGGAAAGATGGTAAAGATGGTGCAGGACAGGGGCTGCGCTTGGCTGCAGCCCCGTGAGGCTCCAGGCAAGCTCTCCTGCCCCTGCCTTGGTGAGGTTGGTGGTGTTACTGTACCGTCTGCTCCCAGTTGGTGGTGGGGGAGTGGGACTGCGTGTGCATATGCAAGAGCCCCTCCTTTACCTCTAATGTTTTTGAGGCGGGGTCTCACGTGTAGCCCTCCTGGGCTCGAACTGTGATTCTCCTGCCTCAGTCTCTTGAGTGCTGCACCACCAAGCCTGATTCCTACTTCCTCTTCATTTTTCCACGGTGCATTCCCTAGCCTGCTTCCTTTTTTTCTCAGTACCCCAGGGCCTGTCTGGAGGAAACCTTCACGCCTGAGCAGAGATTGCTGCTCTCTAGAGCAGGGGTTGGCAGGGTCCAGCTTGCAGTCCAAATACAGCCCACTGCCTGTTTCTACAAAGCTTTCTTACTATATGTTTTTCATTTAGATACCCTCTTTTTGAGATCGAGTCTCACTATGCAGCTCGTGCCAGCCTGGTCTCAAACTCACCACAATCCTCTTGCCTCAGCCCCCTGAGTGCTGGATGACAGGCTGCATGGTGATGGAGAGGAGTGTGCCACAGGCCGTGTGCCACACAAGGCTGATGGTGTTGATTGGGTGGCCCGTGTACATGGAACCTGGAGCTTTGCATTGAGCTACATTCCCAGTCCTTGGTTTGAAACAGCCTTGCTAAATTGCACAGGTTTGGCACATGCTTGTGATCATCCTGCCTTGATCTCCCAGAGTGCTGGGAAGACTGGCGAAGGTCACCACCACTGACTGGCCCTTTACAGAGGCAGTTTGCCACCTCTGGGTCTAGATTTTTTTCAGTGCCAGGCATGGTATATATATATTTTTTTTTTAGATGGGGTCCTGCTATGTAGTTCAGGCTGGGCTTGAGTTCACTTTGTAGCCCAGGCTGGTTTTCAACTTGTAATGATCCTCCTGCCTCAGCCTCCCAACCTCCAGGCAGGGGCCGGAAGGGCGGAGCTGGCCGCCCCGGCCCACTCTGCCGGGGCCCTGTTGTCGGAGCCTGCGGGTGCCAGGCCCTGGGCCCGCATGCTGGCCTTTGTATTTCCTCTCTGGGCGGCCTCAGAAACTAACACGCCCTTCTTTCTCTCCACCTTTCCCGTTCCGGCAGGAGGAACAGAGCTCCACAAGTCAACTCCGGGAACCGTAAGTGGCTGGGTGCCCTGTTGGAGCACAGTGTGATGGAGGGGTGCACAGGCAGCTGTGATGCTGCGGGAGGGCAGGGCTAGAGATGGAGACACGCTCTGGCCATGGAGGCCTGCGGCACAGGAGCCCTGCTCTTGCTTCCTAGTGGGGAGGCTTCAGTTGGTCATCTCGGCCCCTGCTTCCTGTGCACTGACTCTTGGTGTGTGTTCATCCCCTCCTCCAGAGCTGCCAAGCGGAGGACCGAGGAGGTGGAGGGTGACTGGGCAATGCCACAAACGTCCGAGGAGAGGGATGAGGATGAGAAGGTAAAGCTGTGGGTTGCTGTCTCTCTGCATTGAATGGGGTTATTTAAAAGGTGTGTTGAAGGGCCAGGGAGATAGCTCGGTAGAATAAGTGCCTGCCTGGCAAGCGCAGGGTCCTGAGTTCAATCCCCTGTACTGGGAAAAATAAATGGTGTGTTGAAAAGTACCTGCCTGGCAAGTGCAAAGTCTTGAGTTCAATGTCTGGTACTGAAAAAAAAACAAAGAGCAAAAGGTGTGCTGAAATTTTATTTTTATAATGGCTGGGCGTGTAGCTCAGTGGGGGAACATTAGCCTTGCATGTGTCAGGGCCTACATTCTATCCCTAACACTACACCAAGAAAAGCAGTTTATTTTTACAAAACAAAACCCACAATTTGTTGCCTTCATGTTCAAACGTACCTCAGAGCAGGCACGGTTTGGCCCTCATCCCTCTTGGCAAGCACAGTGTAGCCAACCCTAACCTTCTTCGCCCCAACCAGCCTGGACCACAGACCCCAGAGGAGTTGAGAGAGAAGTCTCTGGGGCCAGAGCTCCTTTGAAACACGGCTGTAATGCTCTATATCTGAGATAAAATAGTATCAGGCATCTAGTCTGTGTTCACCACATTTCCCAGGTGTTCTTGGTTTTTGTTTTGTTTGTGCTCCTTAGGATGGAACTTGGGACCTTGCACTTGCTAGGCAGGTGCTTGTGCCACTGAGCTATCTCCTCAGCCCTTTTTTTTAGACCCTCAGTATTGGGAATTAAACCCAGGACCTTTGCACTATGCAACATCTCAGCCCTCTGTATTCATCTTGAAGACCAGGTGGTCGCTAGGTTGCCCAGGTGGGTCTGACTGCACTCTGCCACCTGCTGCCATCCGGGAGTGCCCCATATCCAGCTTGCACTGGTTCTCACCTTTGAGTCGCGGAGGCAAACAGTCTAGGTCTGGGGCAGTCATGAGCACTTAACACGGGCGACACACCCAGGTTAGTGAGTGGCAGTGGGCTTCGCCCCGTGGGAGCCTCACAGTGTGGAACACAAATGCAGAGAGCTATGACGCCACCATGCCTGGGGAGGCGGCCCTGCCACATGCGGCCCTCCTTGGGGTTTGTGGGGGTTTTTGTTTTTTGGTTTTTTTGCAGAACCAGGGATTGAACTTAGACCCCTGTACTTGCCAGGGAAGCACTTATTCCACTGAGCCATCCCCGGCCCCATTTTTTTTTTTTTTTTTAAAGAGAAATAAATAAAAATGACAGAAAATTTCAAAGCAGAATAGTAAGAAATGAACAGTGGCTAATGCATTGCATATTGCTGTCTTTTTTAATTTATTTCCTGTTCAACTTTTTCTACAAAGTCTCCTGTTCATTAACACTGTATGGTTCTCATAATAAGACTCAGTATACATTATTTGTACAACTGGGTTGATAAATTGCTGACTTTAAAGTAGTTGCTCTTTGGTTTTTTTACTCTGCATAAATCACTGACCTGCTTCAGGCTTGCTGCCTTGTGGGGCCCTGCCCTGGCCCAGCTAGTGTCCCCTGGCCTGTCTAGTGCAGGCAGTGTGTCCAGTTGCAGCTGTGTCACCTTGAGTCACATCTGCTACCTGTAAGCTAGGAGGTCCTCTGTCACTTTCTGGTGAGCTCCTGGGTGGCACCAAGCACTTCCTGTGGCATCATCTCTGGAGACGCCGTGGTGTCGGTGATGGAGGCTTGATCGTGGGCTCAGATCCTGTCCATCTGCTCCGGGCACCATGCAGTCCCCTCAGACATTTCCCCTGCGCCGTGCTGTGCTGCATGTGCTGTGCTGCATGTGCTGTGCTGGAGCCCAGGGCCCTCGGGCATGCTTGGCAAGTGCTCCCCCACACTGCCCGGAGTCCTCCCTGGTGTCTGTGCTGCCACTGTCCGCACCTGTGATCTCATCCGTGGCTGCATGGGAGGAGCTTAATTCTTCCCTTCCCTGCTGGGATTCTAAGAATCATTTCCTGCCCTGCTGAGGTCAGGCCCCCAGAACTAGTCGGCCAACTGGAGTAGCAGACGTGGACCCCTCTCAGCCCAAGGTCAAGGTGGTCCAGGGCTGGTTTCTGGGGAGGCCCCACTGTACAGGTGGCCGCTGCCTCCATTTCCCCATGCAGCTCTTCTGTGTCCTGCAGAGTGGGCCTGGCTGCCTTTCATTTTTTTTTTGTTTTTAAATTTTATTTTATTGAGAAATAGCAATGAGACAGTTTCAAAACAGGTTAGTAGGACAGTTACAATAATTAGTACATTGCATATTGTTGTCTTTGTAGTAGTTACTCATAGTATAAGACGCAGACATGATATCCTGTCCAAACACTATCTTCTCATTGAATTTTTTTTTTTTTTTGTGACAGTTAATAAACTCGGGGCCTTTTTCTTACCGTTTATCCCTCTTTCTTTCCTCTATTTAGGAGGAGAAGAGACGTAAAACTGTATCCAAAGAACCGTAAGGACTTATTTTTGTCTTTTTACAAAGCAGATCATAATGTTCATACTGTCCTAGAAAGATGAGAGGGAAAAGGGGTGGACGGGAGGTGGATGTGATCAGAACATTACTGGATATATTGAAATACCGCATTGAAACTCAGTATCTTACAAAATAGGCATCAATAATAGGCATATTTTTTAAAAAACGTGGCCCAGTTTGGTGGCACTCACCTGTAATCCCAGCATTCGGGAGGCTGAGACAGGAGTATCATTGTAAGTCCAACAGCCAGCCTGAGCTACACAGTAAATTCAAGTAAAATCTTAACCTAAAAACCAAAAAAGGTTAGTGATATTCTGGAGAAACTTTAGCTTTGCATCAGGTCAGGACCAGGATTCCCCGCTTCTGCAGGCTGAGGCAGGACTTCTCTGGGTACTAAGTGGCCAGCCGTGACGTGGCATCTAGTCCCCTGCTGCAGCCACTGTGGGCGGGTCCTAGGCACAGGTGGGTGAGGGGCTGAGGCCCGCCGTGGGATGTTCTGGGTTCATGGGAGAGCCCACGGTCTTGTGCTCTCTCCCCAGGGCAGAGAAGAAACCTCCTCGAGGCAAAACCCAGGTGACCTCCAGGGTAAGTATGGAGGCAGGTGAGCAGGGTGGGCACATGTGGCTGGCACCGCCCCTGAGCCTGTGCTCCCATAGATCTTGTCCCCCAAGTGCATCGAGTGCGGGCAAGACCTGGATGATGTTGACCTCAAGTACGAGCAGCACCCTCCTGACGCGGTGAGTGCCAGGGCTGTCGCCCCTCCTCGCTCTGCATCGCGAGCCCCTCCTGATGCCCGTGTCTGTCAGGTGGAGGAGCCACAGATGCTGACTAGTGAGGCACTGTCCATCTTTGACTCCAACGAATCTGGCTTTGAGAGCTACGAGGCTTTTCCACAGCACAAGCTCACGTGCTTCAGGTAACTGCTGCATGCACTGTTGTGTGGCGGAGTGACAGCATCAAGGGCGTGGTGTCCCGGGTGACAGTGGTGGTCACAGAGCTAGCATAGGTCTTGGCTGCTCTGAAGTTTCTGGGTGTTTTTTTTTTTTTTTTTTTTTGGTTGGTTGTTTTTTGGTACTAGAATTGAACTCAGGACATTGCACTTGCCAGGCAGGCACTTAAGCCACTGAGCTATCTCCCTAGCCCTTTTGGTTTTTATGTAGTTCCATGTTAAATCCTCGATCTGTACATACATCCCCAGGGTCATACTTTCCTGTTTTGTGTGGTATCTAAGGTTAAACCCAGGGCCTTCACACTGAGCTGCATTCATGGCCTTTTTTATTTATTTACTTATTTTTACATAGGATCTTGCTAAGTCACTGGGTTGCCCCGGCTGGGCTTGAACATGCAATTTTCCTGCCTCAGCCTCCCAGAGTACTGGAATTTCAGGCTGGAGTCATTCTGCTCAGCTGGGTCATACTTTTATTTTTTTATTTTTATTTTTATTTTATTTTTTGTCTTTTTGAGACAGGGTCTCACTATGCAGTTCAGGCTGGCCTTAAGCTCACTTTGTAGCTCAGGCTGGTCTCAACTCACAATAATCCTCCTGCCTCAGCTTCCCGAGTGCTGGGATTACAGGCCCAGCCCACCCGGCTATGGGTCATACTTTTAAATGCAGGCCAGCCCTGTGCCTGGATGCTGACATGGGTCAGTGACAGATTTGGAACCGTAGTCCCTGCCTTTGTGGAAAGGGGAAATAAGTGACACCTACCCGGAAGTGTAGGTTGGATATGCCTTATGAAGACACTTGGAGCCAGGCGTGTTTGGAGTGAGAGTCCCTAGACTTCAGAGCATTTGCGTGCGTGTGACATAGTGCTTGGTAACAGGAGCGAAGTCTGAACTGGAGAGTGACTGTGGGCCTGTGCCACTGTGGCCACGTGCGCCAGAGGTCGTTTGTGCACTATTTTTAATGCATTAGTTAGACTTTAGCCTGTCACACACGGGCACAGTCACATGAGCTCAGTCACATTTTCCATGTGATGTTGGTTGGTGATCAGCAGTCTGGATTTTGGAGCATCCGAGAGTTTGGATTAGTGATTCCTTGGCCTGGTGAGCAGGGACCAGAGGAAGGCCGGGGACCCGAACAGAGTCCATGGGTGGGGCCTCTGAGTGGGCACCAGTGAGTGCCTGGAGCCCTCAGGTGGCCCGAGTGTCCAAGCTGCTGTCCCACCAGGAGCTGGGGTTCCTGTGCCCATGGGCAGGTCCCTGTGTCTCACTGGGGCCATGTGTGGTCCACTTGTCTTCCAATGACTGACTGCTGACCATCTCCCCACAGGGCTGCTGTCCCCAGGCCTGCCCATAGCAGCCCTCATAAAGCCTGCTGGGTAGACAGGGCATGTGGCTGTCCAAGGCCTCCTGGTGGCGGTGCCAGCCAGGCCGTGGCACGAACCTGCAGGGGCACTGAGGACAACTTCTAGGCAGTCCGATGTCTTCAGTAGCGGGCTGGGAGCCAGGTTGCCTGGGTTACCTGGGCCATGCCCTTGGTCTGTGTGTGGCTGGCAGGAACCAGTCACAGGTGTGGTCTGGCTCCAGTGTCACCTGTAGGAGGGAGTGCCTGGCAGACTGGGGACAGGTCTCCCTGTGCAGGCAGCCCTCCATGGGCACTGTCTGTCCTGAGGTAGAAAGCAGGGCTCTCCACTGCCCCTCACACAGGTGGGTGGGTGCTCAGGTCTGGTGCTGAGTGTTATTTGCAGTTTATCTTGTATGAGGATACAAGTTTATCAGGTAGGAGGAAAGGCACTGTCCCAGCAGAAGACAGGGTGTCCCTCTGCCCTGTACCCCCAGTGGCTCCCTCCCATTCTGCTCTGCGCCTGCTTTGTGGTTCTGAGTGAATTTCCCTACTGAGTGCAGCTCACATGAGCTAACTGCTGCAGGCAGTGTGAGGCACGCTGCACAGGGAAACCCAACAGAGCGGGCTGGGGGCTGGGGGCTGGGGCCTGGGGCTGGGGCTGGGGCTGGGGAGGGACTGTTGCTGGGCTGAGTCGCCTTAATCCAGGTGTCAGGAGGGCTGCACAGAGCAGTGAGCAGACTGTTGTCACAGCCAGGCCGCTTGTGCTGGGCGTCTCACTGACTTCTCTTAGTGTGTTGGCAGACCATGCCCCCTCGATGGGCAGAACTTTTGATAATGCACAGTGACCAGGGAGAGGGCTGGTCCTGCACTGAGTACATCCCCACACCTGGTCCTGCCCCCGTGCTGTGGTTGCCTTCAAGGGTAGCTAATAAGTGCCCTTTGCCGCTTGTCTAGTGTGTACTGCAAGCGAGGACACCTGTGCCCAATTGACACTGGCCTCATCGAGAAGAACGTGGAACTCTATTTTTCTGGCTCGGCAAAAGCGATCTATGAAGAAGACCCGTCTGCAGAAGGTGAGTGGAGTGCCCCAGTGTTATGTGGGGCCAGTTGGTGGCTTAAAACCAAATACACCCAATTCACTTCCCAAGTGACAGTGTGAGGGAGCTGCCACCTCTTTAGTGCAGGCTTGAGCCTCTGCCACCATGGCTGTCAGCCGAGTGGCTGGCCCTGATGGTGACCCCCTGGGCCAGCAGTGAGAGGCAAAAACTGAGCTGGGTCTTGAGAGTACCGCATCACCTTCTGGGCCTCTGGTGGGACTTACACTTATCACCTTCCCCTTGGGAAACTCTTGTGCTCTTAGGTGGTGTTAATGGCAAACACCTCGGCCCCATCAACGAATGGTGGATCACAGGCTACGATGGAGGTGAAAAGGCACTCATTGGCTTCAGCACTGGTAGGTGTGGTGCATCTGGGGCTGGGAAGGCGACCTGCAGTCCTACCCCCCCCCCGCCCCAGGCGAGGGCAGTACCGTGTGACCTCAGCCCAACAGGGCAACCTGTCCTGTCACAGCTAGCCGGCCCTAGCAGCAAGCCATAGCCTTGAGCCGGAAGCCTGCTTGGCTTGTGTTCCTTCTCAGGCTGAACAGGCAGCTTCAGAATGAGCTGCGGCAGGTGGTGCTTTGTGTGCTCCATGGGTTTGTGGACTGATTTTATTTTTGAATGTGGAATGGTTTTTAGACTGTGCCACATGCCCCTCCCTATGCTCTGACCTGCCAGAGGGAGTCCGGACACTCAGGAGGGAGAGCAGGCAGGATTGCCTGGCAGAAGGAGACCCCATCTCTTAAAGTCACACGCAGAGAGAGCAGATAGGCACTGAGGTGCAGATGACTCCGACTGATGATTACGCATTAATTTTTTTTTTTTAAACCCGCGTCCCTCTAGCTTTCGCGGAGTACATTCTGATGGAGCCCAGCCCAGAGTACGAGCCCATCTTTGGCCTGATCCAGGAGAAGATCTACATCAGCAAGATCGTGATTGAGTTCCTGCAGGGCAGTCCCGACGCCACCTATGAAGACCTGATCAACAAGATCGAGGCGAGCGCTTTCCCTTCACCCTCCCCTCCCCCCACTGCCTCGCTGCCACTGGGACCAGATGGCCGTGCCCAGAGCCAGCAGAGGCATCCAGTCCCGTGAGCGGGGTTTTGTTTAAGCATTAGAGAAACAGGGCTGGGGCTCAAGCTCGGTGAGCGCCTGCTTAGCGTGTCAGGCCCTGGGTTCCAGTCTTAATCCTGCAAAAAAAAAAAAGAACAGCAGTGAAATATCTTTTTCCCTTTTTTCTTCCAAAGACCACTGTTCCCCCTTCCATGATCAACGTGAACCGGTTCACAGAGGACTCTCTCCTCCGCCATGCCCAGTTTGTGGTGGGACAAGTTGAGAGTTACGACGATGCCAAAGACAGTGACGAGCAGCCCATCTTCCTGTCGCCCTGCATGAGAGACCTCATCAAGCTGGCAGGGGTCACCCTGGGGCAGAGGTAAGGGCGCAGCACGAGTCAGGCTGGGGCCTGGTGTCCTCTGTCGCAGCGCTCTCCAGCGGTGGCCCCTCTGTCTTCAGGCGAGCCGAACGGCGGCAGACTGTCAGGCTGAGGCATTCTGCCAAGGAGAAGGACAAAGGACCCACAAAAGCCACCACCACCAAGTTGGTCTACGAGATCTTCGATACTTTCTTCTCAGAGCAGATCGAAAAGGATGAGAAAGAAGACAAGGAGAATGCCTTCAAGAGGCGGCGCTGTGGCGTGTGTGAGGTAACCCTGCAGGGCTGGCTCCTGGCCACAGCCTGGGTGGCACCCTCCTCGCTATCTGTCCCTGCTGGGATGCTGCTTGTCAGTTCATTCAGAGGGAGCAGGGGACAGAGTGCGGGCACACGCGGAGGGCCAGCCTGGATTGCAGGCCTTGTACTACCTCCATTTTAGTGAAGTATTTATGTATATGCAGTTGATGCTCTGTGTCCATAAATTCTGCAATCGGCCAACCTCAGGTTAAAGCTGACAAGCTACGCTTAGCTGAGCACACTGGGGAGGCTGAGGCAGGAGGGTCTCTTTGAGTTCAAGGCCAGCCTGAACTACATAGACCATCTCAAAAAAAAAAAAAGACCAGACACGGTGGTGCATATCAGTGATTGCAGCCCTTGGGAGGCTAAGGGGGGAGCACGGTTGCCAATTTGGTGCTAGCCTGAGCTATAAGAAAAAGCCCGAAACAAGCACCATACATACAGCACAGCTGCGCTGAGCGGTGCAGTCTGTCCGCTGCGTGCGCAGGCCTCAGCACATGCGGTCCGGGCCAGGAGAGCTGTAAACACCCGCAGGGTACAGGGCTTGAGCGCCTGTGGGTCCCGCAGCCGGGCATCCTGCTCCTGTGGGGTGATGTGTGTGCCTCGGAAACTGGCCAGCTGTCCTGACCTGGAGAGCGGGTGTAGGGTCTCGGTTGTCGGCACCTGTGAGCCACCTGCATGCCGGCTGCGCATCACCTCCAGAGCTGTCACCTTGTCCTCATCGCCTGCCCTTAGCAGGGCTGTGCAGGTCCACACTTTTCTGGGCTGGGTTTTATTTTATCCCATGTCTAGTGTTTGTAACTTTCCTAACCTACCCATAGTCTATAACTCACCCATGTCTGTCTAATCTACTGGCGTGCTGGGTGTTGAGCCTGCTCTCCCAGGTAGCAGCACCCTTGTCTCTTATTTAGTTTTGAGAAACATCCACTGAATCCCCCAGTTGGGAGTCCTGTCTTGCCTCCCCCGTCTTAGGATTGTAGGGGTGCACCACCACGCCCAGCTTCACACTTGTTTAAAAAACACAACGTAAGTGAGGGTAGGAGCACAGCTTGCTAGGGCAACGAGCGACTGTCTGCTCAGTTGTGTTCGTGTGCGCTGTGCCTGTCCGTGTGGGCCTCCCGGGGCTGTGTGGACAGTCGGGGTTCTGTCCCTGCACCACTGAAAAACTCCTGAGTGACTGAGTCCTCATAGATGAGAAGCACGGAGGTAGCTGTGGTGCTGTGGTGTTGGAGCTGAGAAGCTGCGCTCAGCACTGTGCTCGCCGGTGCTGGGCGCGGGGGCTTGGTGTCCCGCAGTGTGCCAGGACTGGGCTACGTTCCCAAACCCTGTCTTGGTTTTGTAAATTTGGAGCCATGGTCTCGCTGAGTTGCCAGGCTGCTCTCAACAGGGTTTCTCCCGCCCAGCCTCTTGAGCTCGACACGCAGGCACCATCTTGCCTATTTAGTTTTCTTCTTCCAGTTTTTATGCAAGGCTGGTTGAATCCATAGTATAGAAGGCCCAGATGCGGAGAGTCCAGATTCTAGCCCACCTAGTATTTAGGGATTAAACACTGGTTGGCATTGTCAGTAACTGAAGCAGCTCCTGGAAGGAGCTGGTCCTAGATTCTCTGGCCTTTTTTTATTTTTTATATGGTACCGAGGATGGAACTCGGGACCTTGCATTTGCCAGGCAGCCATCTATTCTAGTGAGCTAACTCCCCAGCCCGGATTCTTTGGCTTTGAAGCAGAGCCTGGGGTGTGGATGGACTTGGGTCTGCAAGCTGCTGTCCAAGGTGCTGCCACCTGCAACCCTTGGAGCCGGGCAGTCCCCACCTCTCACATCCGCTGGCAGCATAATTGTGCTGGTCTGCTGGGCAGGAGTGGTCTTATACCTAACTGGTTTTCTTTTTTTTTTTTTTTTGTCTTTTTGAGACAGGGTCTCACTGTGCAGTTCAGGCTGGCCTTAAGCTCACTTTGTAGCTCAGGCTGGTCTCAAACTCACAACAATCCTCCTGCCTCAGCCTCCCTAGTGCTGGGATTACAGGCATGCGCCACCACGCCCGGCTCTAACTGGTTTTCATACTTCTCCAAGATTGAACATAGGCTTTTTTCTTTTTAAGAATGGTCACTGTGCAGTTCAGTCTGCCCTTGGAGTCCATGTGTGCCCCAGGCTGGCTTTGAGCTCTCCTCATTCTGCCTTAGCTTCCCGACTGCTGGGATTACAGGCATGCGTACCCACACTGAATGTGTATATTTTAAAGATCATCATTTATTTGCCTAGAATGGTGCTATATGCTTATAATACCAGCTTTTGGGCTTGCAGAGGCAGGAGGAGCACAGAGTTTGAGGCCAGCCTGGGCACTTGGTGAGAATTTGCTTGAAAAACAAAATAGGCTGGTGGTGTAGCTCAGCGTGAGACCCTGGGTTCAATCCCTCCAGTATGCAAAAAAAGAAATGCATCAAAACTGGAAGCCATTGGGGTTTGGGAGATGGCTCAGTGGAATAAGCACTTCTCTGGCAAATGCAAGGGCCTGAGTTCAATCCCCAGTCCCGCAAAAAAAAAAAAAAAAAAAAAAAAAAAAAAAAAACTGGAAGCCAGGCATGGTGGAATGTGCCTGTCATCCCAGCATTTGGGAGGCTGAGGCAGGCGGATCACTGTTTGAGACTACTGTGGGCTACCAAGTGAGCTCAAGGCCAACCTGAATTGCATAGTGAGATGGGGTCTCAAAAAGACAAAAGGAAAGGGCCAGCTGTGGGTGGCCATGTCACCACCTTCTCCCACCTCCTAGGTTTGCCAGCGGCCTGAATGCGGCAAGTGCAAGGCCTGCAAGGACATGGTGAAGTTCGGGGGCTGTGGGCGCAGCAAGCAGGCCTGCCTGAAGAGGAGGTGGGGACGCCTGCGCGGCTGGGTGTGAGGGTCCGGGCTGCCAGGTGTCCTGGGGGCTGCCTGGGGCCTCTCACTGCTAACGAGGGCCTTGCAGGTGTCCCAACATGGCCATGAAGGAGGCAGAAGATGACGAGGAAGTGGATGATGACATCCCAGAGATGCCATCGCCCAAGAAGATGCACCAGGGCAAGAAGATGAAGCAGAACAAGAACCGGATCTCCTGGGTTGGGGAAGCCATCAAGGTGACCCTCAGATCCCTGTGTGCTCTTGGGGACCTACCCAGGACATAGGGCACACAGTGGCGCCCAGGTTCTCTTGCATATGAGACAAGTGCCCTACAAGCAAGCCATACCTCCCCAGACCTTTTAAATTTTGTTCTGAGGCTGGGCTGGGGTCTTGCCCAGACTGACCCCTACTGTGACCCTCTGGCTCAGCCTTCCAGGTGCTGGCTGCAGCTGTGTGCGCTGTGCCCCACTCCTGATGTCCTAATGAAATGACAATGCATGTCTTTTCGTCTCTTGTGGGTGCTTACAGTTGAACCCAAGGCCTGTGCGTGCTGAGCGCATGCCCTGCCGTGGAGCCACGATTCCGAGTCTCCAGAGTAAGGTTCTGGAGGCTTGTGTAGGCAAGACCCCTCACCAGAGCGCCCCCTCTCGTTTGCAGACCGATGGGAAGAAGAATTACTACCAGCAGGTGTGCATGGATGCAGAGACCCTGGAGGTGGGGGATTGCGTCTCGGTCATCCCCGATGACCCCTCGAAGCCGCTGTATCTTGCAAGGTGCGTGGCCCCTGCTCCTGCCTCCGCCCATGCTTCTTACGTGCAGGGAGGCGATGGCTGCTCTGGCAGCATGAAGCCAGGCAGAGGCCTCAGCTCCCCAGGTGGATGCGCTCGGGGCTCTACTGCTCAGTTGGCTCTGTCCCCCTTGACTCCAGGGTGACGGCGCTGTGGGAGGACAGCAGCAATGGGCAGATGTTCCATGCACACTGGTTCTGTGCTGGCGCAGACACAGTCCTCGGGGCCACATCGGACCCCCTGGAGCTGTTCCTGGTGGATGAGTGCGAGGACATGCAGCTCTCCTACATCCACAGCAAGGTCAAGGTCGTCTACAAACAGCCCTCAGAGAACTGGGCCATGGAGGTGAGGCCTGCCCTGCCCCCGCTTGCCCCGTGCCACCACCACATGGGGCGTGGGTGACATGCGCTCTCATCTCCAAAGGGAGGCATGGATCCCGAGGCCATGCTGCCTGTGGTCCCCAAGAAGACCTACTTCTACCAGCTGTGGTATGACCAGGACTACGCGCGGTTTGAGTCCCCTCCCAAGGTGGAGCCAACTGAGGACAACAAGTACAAGTGAGTGGGCGGGTGGGTCATGGGACGTGCGCCTCGTGAATCCTTGGTGTCCCCTGCACTCAACATTCGTGTCCGTGCTGATGGCAGTCAGCCTGCCTATGGGTCGGCTGAACGTGGGCTCCGCGCTTGGAGTCGTCCCTGCTGTGGGCCGGACGGGTCACCTTGCCACCTGTCCCTCACACACCCGGACACCTTGTCTTGTCTTCTGTGTCCTGTGGATTTTCTCCTCTGAAAGCATCTTGTGTTGGGTTTTACTCTAACCGGTAGGCACTTGCTGCAGGGAACCCTTTCTCCTGAGCATTGGTGCCCCCTGCCGCTTTGCGCCCTATTTTCTTTCCATGCTGTGCTGCTTCTGTGTGGACGAGAGCGGCATGGCCATCCCCAGAGGCGCACGGGGCTCCTTGGCTTGCAGTGCAGCTGTGCCCGCCGCAGGCCAGCTCAACTTCAAGATAGCTTAGGCCAAAAGTTTAGGAAGCCAGGTGTGGAGGTGCATGCCCATGACCCCCCCCACACACACACACATACTGGAGACCTGAGGCAGGAAGTTCACCAGTTGAGACCAGCCTGGGCTACACAGCAAGACCTTATCTCAAAAATCAGAAATAATGTGTTGAATACACCTAACTATACAGCTTCCATGGCTCAACGTAGCAAAGCCAGCACCAGGCACAGAGCACACAGTCTTATGAGGCTTAGCTCTAGGGCTAGGTGTTGGTATCTCCTGCAGTTTATTCCACACTGCATCCAAAATCCTCGGCAGTGCAGGCTGTAGGTTCTGGAGAGTTAAGTGATGAAAGTGGTGGCCCGCTGCTGCCACCCAGTGTCCCCCCAAAAGGACCACAGGTTCTTGCACAGGAAGAGTCAGTCAGGGCTGTGGAGGAGCGTCGCCCACCGTGCACAGGGCCCAGTTCCAGCCCTGATGCCACCAAGAAAAGATGAAAATTAAAGCCCACATGAGTTAGGACTGTTTGTAGACAGCAGTGCGGGTGGCAGGGTGCAGCCAGGGATGGCTTGCTTAGGTTCTGTGCCCCTCTGCAGGCTGTGCGCTTGGTTTGTGTCAGATACGTGGGCAGGTGGGTGCTGGAACCCAGGGCCTGCACAAGCCGAGCACATGTTCTACCACTGAGCTGTACCCCAGCCCCTTGGTCTGCTTCTGTCATCCCATGCTCTTGGCTGAGGCAAGAGGATCACAAGTTTGACCCCAGCGTGGGCAGCCTCGCCAGGCTCTGTCTCCAGTACCAGAGCCTTGGGTGCTGTCCCCACTACTGCCCTGGAAAAGCCTTGAGAATAATGCTGAGTCTTCTCGAGTCCCTTCCTTACCTTCAAGGAGGAGGTTCTTGCTGACCCACTCAGCCTTCGTGCTAGAGGGGGGTGTGCTTATGCGAGCCCTATAGCCCAGTGTCCAGCCTGCCGTCCGCTCGTGTTCTCTTGGAGTATTAGGGGCCCAGCTCCTTCAGACACCTGGAACTGTGCGCTCCCCTCGGCTACCGTCAGTCTGGCTTTGCCGCGGCATCCTGGTGCTTCGTTCCCTCAGGTTCTGTGCGAGCTGCGCCCACCTGGCAGAGCTGAGGCAGAAGGAGATCCCTCGTGTCCTGGACCAGCTGGAGGACCTAGATGGCCGGGTCCTCTACACCTCTGCCACCAAGAACGGCATTCTGTACCGGGTGGGTGACGGCGTGTACCTGCCACCCGAGGCCTTCGCCTTCAAGTGAGTGTCGCTTTTCCAAAGGACTCCTCAACAATAGCCTGGGGTTCAGGCCTTAATAGCTCATGGAGACACTGAACCCCTAAACCACAGCAGAGGCGTATTGTAGGTGTGAGACACTGAGTCTCTGTCCTATTACACTCCACAGAGGGGAGCGCCAGAGGCAGGTGGGGAGATCAAGGCAGCTGCCTTCCACAGCTGCAGCCCACATGCTTGGGGTGCTACGACCCCACTGTCCCTTCCCTAGGCTTTTCCCTGTCTTATCATGCCAGTCTGTGATTATCATGCCATGGTGAGGGCTATGAAATGACAATGACTACACAGCCATTCCTTTCACCTCTCAGAGGGCCTTAGATACCTGGGTTGCTGGTGTCGCCTCCACAGAGTTCTAGTTAGAGGCCTCGTGGGCAGGGCCCCAGCAGCTGAGCTCCCATCCGCAGTGACCGCTCTAGTCGCACGCTGGAAGTGCATGCCGCCGCATGGCCCGGAGGCAGCACGCCAGCTAGGGGCTTCTCTTTGAGGCTTTTTGCTGAGTTCTCCCCCTAGTCCTTCCTCTGAGACTGCCCAGGCAGCTGCAGTCAAGGCTGGCTGTGCCAGCGTCACCGCGGTCGGCCACATTGCTGACCCCGCAAGCTCACGTCAGCAGCGCCTCCTGGCGGCTCCTCCACAGCATCAGGCTCTCCAGCCCCCTGAAGCGCCCACGGAAGGAGCCGGTGGATGAGGAGCTGTACCCAGAGCACTACCGGAAGTACTCTGACTACATCAAGGGCAGCAACCTGGATGCGCCTGAGCCCTACCGCATTGGCCGGATAAGAGAGATCTTTTGCCCCAAGAAGACCAATGGCAGGCCCAACGAGGCGGAGATCAAGCTCAAGCTCAACAAGTTCTACAGGTTGGCAGAGCAGGGAAGGCGGGCAGTGCTCCTGCAAGACGCTGGGGCAGCTGATGACTTGTGGTGTTGGTGGGGTTCGCAGTGCTAGCTTTCAGAATTGAGGGCCTGGCAGGGTGTGGCTTGGTGTAGTCTCCACTCAGTACGGCTGGGTCTGTCCCCAGCCTCCCACCCACAGAAGGAGCCAACAAGCCCCTTTCCAAAAGATGTCCTCTGTGAACGTCCAGGGTGTGGCCCAAGCAGCAGGGCCGGCCCGGGCTGTTGGAGTCCGGCCTGTTTCTCAGTCTGTCTGCTGGGCCTTGTGCTGTGTCTGGGGTTGCTCCAGTCTCCTCGGAACTGCAGTGACCAGCAGGGAGCCCACATGGGGTTGGGCTTTCACGCCTGATGTGGTCATTGGTGGTAACCACAAGGAGAGCACAAATTCCAGCTGACAGACCAAGAAAGGGAGGCCATGCAAGTGATTCTCACGGGGAGGTGGATGCCACTGCCGATGTCACTGCAGGGCTTGGGTGGGCAACAAGAATGGGACCTTGGGGGCAATGGCCAGGAGCCCCATCCTGTCTATTGCATTGGGGGCCGAATGGGGATTGGTAGTCACACTGACTGCGTCAGAGGTTCCTGGCTCTGCTGGAGCTCACTGAGGGCCCCAGGGAGGTGGTGTCTGTAGGCTGGACAGCCCTAGCATGAACATCTGCAAGGCTCTTGGCCAGAAACGGCCAAGCAGGTCAATGCTGAAATTCAGGGATTCTCAAAATAGTGTAGAAGATCACCTCTGGGCTATGTGGGTGAGATTTTGGGGAGACATACATGAGTCCTGCATTTAGACTTGGCTTACACCCCTGAGGTCTTATTAAATATGTATAAATCTCCCAGAATTTGAGAGCTCTGAGGCCTTGTGGCCCTGGCCTTTTGGGTAAGAGATGCTCTGGCCTGTGGCCGCGGAGCACTGCTCATGGAGTTGCTCTGACCCGCAGGCCTGAGAACACCCACAAGTCCACCTCCGCGAGCTACCACGCCGACATCAACCTGCTGTACTGGAGCGACGAGGAGGCCGTGGTGGAGTTCCGGGCCGTGCAGGGCCGCTGCACCGTGGAGTACGGCGAGGACCTGGAGTCCCTGCAGGACTTCTCCATGGGTGGCCCTGACCGCTTCTACTTCCTTGAGGTGGGTGGGCCAGGTGTGTGCAGAGCCCAGGCTCTGGGTGCCCGCCCTGACTTTGCAGGGAAAGTGCTTGTGGGGGCAGGGCGGGTGGAGAGCTCTGGTGACCGAAGAAGAGCCGTCTGGCCGTATACAGGTCTGCAGGGGCAGGCGGTCTGGAGCATAGTGCTCGGCTGTTTCCCCTTTCCTGCTCTTACTTTGTTCTCTGTAGGATTGAAGCAAGGGGCTTTGTGCTGAACTTGCATCCCCAGCCCTTTTTTAAAATGAGACAAGGTCTCCCTAAATTGCTCAGCAGCCTAGCTGAACTTGAGCTTGTGATCTTTCTGCCTCAGCCTCCCAGAGTGCTGAGGTTACAGGCTTGCACTACACGCCTGCTAACACTGAGTTTAAAGGAAAAGCACAATGTAGTGCAACGTCATAGTCTTAGTGTAGCTCAAATCTGAAGACCTTAGATGGCCTCCCCTGGCCCAGCCAGTGTCCCCATGTGAGTTGGCCCAATGTCTCTTTTCCCCGGGGGACACAGCCCTGCCCCTTGCTCAGTCCCTTTACTAGGTGCCCATGTTGCCTCCAGGCCAGGCCCGTAGGACCATGTGGGGCCCAGGCACCGCAAGGAAGCACAGGCCCAGAAGTGCTTGAGCCTGGCCCCTCTACGTGGTCTCAAGGTGACGCCTTCTGTTCCTGTGCTCCACTGCCGCCACACTCATCCCAGCATGCATTTTAGCGTTGGCCCAATAAAAATACTTGCACTGGGTCCCAGTTTCCAGTGAAGCAAACTCCAGCTCCTTGTGTGGCTCTGCTTAGGGAGATGTCAGCTCTACCATGTCAGCTCCTCACCAGCTTGGCAGGAGGCAGAGGCCTTCCTGTCCCAGGCTGTGGTTCTTTCCTTTCTAGGCCTACAACTCGAAGAGCAAAACCTTTGAGGATCCCCCCAATCATGCCCGCAGCCCAGGAAACAAGGGCAAAGGGAAGGGGAAAGGTAGGCCCTGGGTGGGGCGGGGCTCGAAATCTCCTGCAGCTGCTGCTGCCGGCACACGGCCATGTCAGAGGACAGGCCCTCGTGTTCACCCGTGGCCTATCCCCTCCAGGCAAAGGCAAGACAAAATCTCAGGTACTGGAGCCCAGTGAGCCAGAGCGGGCCATCAAGCTGCCCAAGCTGCGGACCCTGGATGTGTTCTCAGGCTGCGGGGGGCTGTCGGAGGGCTTCCACCAGGCAGGTAAGGCTGTGCCAGGTGGGCCTCACACCCTCTGTCCTGTCCCAGCTGGGCAGGCTGCAAGTACACTGCCGTCTCCTATCCCCAGGCATCTGTGAGACGCTGTGGGCCATCGAGATGTGGGAGCCCGCGGCCCAGGCGTTCCGGCTGAACAACCCCGGCTCTACAGTGTTCACCGAGGACTGCAATGTCCTGCTCAAGCTGGTCATGGCCGGCAATGTGGCCAACTCCCTGCACCAGCGGCTGCCCCAGAAGGGAGACGTGGAGATGCTCTGTGGGGGGCCGCCCTGCCAGGGCTTCAGCGGCATGAACCGCTTCAACTCGCGCACCTACTCCAAGTTCAAGAACTCCCTAGTGGTCTCCTTCCTCAGGTAAAGGGTGCGGGGCTCGGACAGGCGCAGCTCCTTGGCATTGCAGCACCTGCTCTCCCCGTGGTGACCCTCTGCGTCCTGCCCGCCCGCAGCTACTGTGACTACTACCGGCCCCGCTTCTTCCTGCTGGAGAACGTCAGGAACTTTGTGTCCTTCAAGCGCTCCATGGTGCTGAAGCTGACGCTGCGCTGCCTGGTCCGCATGGGCTACCAGTGCACCTTCGGCGTGCTACAGGTGGCTGGGGCGTCCCTCTCCTGAGCGTGTCACCGCTGCTGTCACAGCAGCAGAGGCCAGTGTGGTCCTGCCTATCCCCACCTGTGAGGTGCTTTCTAAACTCAGCACAGACAGATGGTTGTAGTGACATCCGCCTGTCATCCCAGCACTAGAGGCTGAGCCGGGAGTATCACAAGCTCTATCCCATCTTGGCAGTCTTGCACTGGAGTGAGACCCTGTCTTGAAATTGTAAAAAGTGGAAAAGGCTGCCAAGGAAATGGCACAGAGCTGGCACCCAGCCGAGCTGGCGCCTCCGGGAGGCCGAGGGCCAGGGTTTCCTGCTCCCGAGCCCTTGATTGTCAAGTGTCCCTGCTGTCAGAGGGATGGCAAAGTGCCAGCCTCCCCTGCTGCTGTCCACAGTGCTGATGGGGCCCCAGCCAGGCCCTAGCCTCTCCAGTGGGCACCGGCTGATGCCGTGTCCCCCTCCCCACAGGCTGGTCAGTACGGTGTGGCACAGACGCGGCGGCGGGCCATCATCCTGGCTGCGGCCCCCGGGGAGAAGCTGCCTGTGTTCCCAGAGCCCCTGCATGTGTTTGCACCCCGTGCCTGCCAGCTGAGCGTTGTGGTGGATGACAAGAAATTCGTCAGCAACATTACGCGGTAGGGGCTGGGACCTGCAGCCTTCCCTGGGGAGGGCAGTGCTGTGGGAGCAGCCGTGTCTTGGAAGTGTCAGCACGCTCTGCTCCACCACAGGTTGGGCTCGGCCCCCTTCCGGACCATAACCGTGCGGGACACGATGTCCGACCTCCCTGAGATCCGGAACGGGGCCTCTGCACCCGAGATCGCATACAACGGGGAGCCGCAGTCCTGGTTCCAGAGGCAGCTGCGGGGCTCCCACTACCAGCCCACTGTCAGGGACCACATCTGCAAGGTAGCCACTCGGTGGCCTTGGCAGCTGGCCAGGCCCAGGAGGCTCTGGGTAGGCAGCAGGATCCACCCTTCCTGGCCTGGCTCATGGCCTTTGGCCTCGGCTCAGCTCCCCCTGGCCTGGCTGAGCTTCTGCCGTCCTGTGCTGGCTTGGGCAGTGTACCTTGCCTCTCGTCAATGCCTCTTCTGCCTTTGCTCTCAGCAGCACCCCTGTGCCCTTCCCAGCTCACCCCTCCTTGGCCTGCAGGCTCAGTGGAGATGTCACACTGGCCACTGGTCCCTTCGTCCATGCCTGCCCTGCCCACCCTGCTCTCTGTTCTTGTTCCATGGCAGGTGCTGTCCCCTCCCATAGGTGCAAAGCCCTGGGTTCCTCTCCCAGGCCAGGTGAGAGCTGGTGCCCCTCTCACTCTTACAGGATATGAGCCCATTGGTGGCCGCCCGCATGCGACACATCCCACTGGCCCCTGGCTCGGACTGGCGTGACCTACCCAACATTGAGGTGCAGCTCTCGGACGGCACCCTGGCCAAGCAGCTGCGCTACACGCACCAGGACAAGAAGAATGGCAACAGCAGCTCAGGCGCCCTGCGTGGCGTCTGCTCCTGCGCAGAGGGTGTGTGGCTGTGGCTGTCCCTTCCTGGGTGATGTCCCCCTGCCTGCCCGCCCGCTGGGCCTCACTGCTCCTTTCTTGTAGCTGCTGGCAAGCCCTGCGATCCCGCAGCCAGACAATTCAACACGCTCATCCCCTGGTGCCTGCCACACACTGGGAACAGACACAACCACTGGGCGGGCCTGTATGGGCGCCTGGAGTGGGATGGCTTCTTCAGCACCACTGTAACCAACCCGGAACCTATGGGCAAACAGGTGGGTGCAGCATGGTGGGCGGGTGGGTGTCCTGCACCCACATTTGCAGCAGGGGAGCCTGCGCCCTGACATCCCCTCTCGCCCTAGGGCCGTGTGTTGCACCCTGAGCAGCACCGTGTGGTGAGTGTTCGGGAGTGTGCCCGCTCCCAGGGCTTCCCTGACACCTACCGCCTCTTCGGCAACATCTTGGACCGGCACCGGCAGGTCAGTCCCAGGAGCATGTGGGTGTCACCTGCAGCCCAGAGTAGGGCTGACCCAAGGGCTGAGTGAGAAGCCCGGAGCAGGGGCTACAGCTGGAAGCCGGGCGAGACTGGTGGCTCTGCATGACAGAGTGCTGTGGGGGTGGCTGGCCAGAGGGCCCAGGGCCATGCACCAGAGGAACCGAGCCACTTGGAACCCTGCCCTCCATCCCTGTCCCCACAGGTGGGCAATGCCGTGCCACCTCCCCTGGCCAAAGCCATTGGCTTGGAGATCAAGCTGTGTATGCTGGACAAGGCCCGGGAGAGCGCCACAGGTACGGGCTTGCCCAGCGGCAGGAGCCAGCAGCGGTTCCCACCTGCCTGCGTCCCAGTGACTTCATCCCCTCGTTCCCTTCCAGCTAAAGTAAAGGCACAGGAGGAGGCAGCAGCTGCTAAGGCCTAGGTCCTGGCTGTCCCTGTGTCTGCCACCAGGAGACCTCACATGCACTGGTGTCGCCCTCGTCTCACATGTTGATCTGTCGGTTCTGGTGTGTCGTGCGTGTCCGTGGCCTCGGTGACACGAAGCTGTCTGTGAGGTTTGCTTATTGACTATGACTTAGTGATCAAACTGTGCCGTTCTTTGTGCATTCTGGATTTTAAAAGTTTTTTATTATGCATTATATCAGATCTTCCACTGTAAAGTGGAAATTAAGACTTTATGTAGTTTTTATATGTTGTAATATTTCTTCAAATAAATCTCTCCTATAAAGCACACTGGGTGGAGACTGATTTGTTCGGGTCTTCTGGGGGAGGGGTGCCTGTCGCATGCCTGAATCTTCCATGTGTCCAAGTGTGCCGGAGGGTGGCAGTGAACTGGTGACCACTGTGAATGTGTTCTGGCCACTGAGCTGCAAGCAGTATGAGCTAGTGTGGCCTCTGGGGCTGGCATTCTCTGGGCCCTGTTTGCCCTTCTTTGGTCTGGAGTGTCCTGTGATGCCTGGTGATGCAGCAGCCACCCTGTGACCATGAGGAAGGGGCCCTGTCGGGGGTGGGGTGGAGGAGGAGGGTGGGTCACTCCTTCAAGCCCTGGATTTCCCTTGCCCACACACAGACTCCCCTGTGTTTGCGTTAAGACACTTAACTGGGCTAACTGGGCTTCCACACTTCTAGCCTAATTTGACTGCTGAGTTTTAAGTCAAGCAAATTACTCTGGTTTGTCTTTGGGGAACAACTCGCTAAAATGCCCAAGAGCTGGTCCCTGTTGCAGCGACCCGGGCCACTAGGACCCTTTCTGCGCATACTGTTCTAGGTGCCACCTGGTGGCTCTTCAGCTATAATGTTGCTCAGAGCACAGGGCGAAAATGCCAGATGTAGTGGGCAGAAGCGGCGGGGCTGGGCTTGGTGGTGCGTTCAGGAGCTGAGGCGAGAGCATGGCGAGTTTGAACCCAGCCTGGGGTACGTAGGAAAGATGAAGGCCTGTTGTTCTCCAGCAGAAGGGGTGGTCTAGGCTCGAAGCCCCCAAGACAGCAGTTGGAGATGAGTGCTTGGTGCCGGGCCCTGCCCTCTGCCTGCTGCCCGGCAGCCATCTGCACTGCAGAAGGGAAATGGACAGACGGCAGGCTGACCTAACTGCCTGGGTTTTTTTTTTTTTCCTTTTAACTTTTTGGTTTCATTTTAATTTTATTTTAAATCGTTTATTTGGTACAGGGCCTTGCTACACAGTTTGGACTCATAGTGATCCTTCTGTCAAGCCTCCCCAGCACTGGGAATGCAGGCTTTGCCATCAAGCCCAGTTTCAGGGCTGGCACAGCACACCCTGTGTTCCAGAACCGGCACAGCATGCGGTACTGGGGATTGAACCCAGGTCCTTGCACTTGCACTAGGCAGGTTCTTAGACTGCTGAGCTATCTCCCAAACCCTCCCTAGAAGACACTTCTTAAATTCTTTTTTTGTTTTTCTTTAATGGAATCAGGGATTGAACTCAGGCCCTTGAGCTTGCCAAGCAAGTACTTATTCTACTGAGCCATCTCCCTGGCCCTTAAATGCTTTTTTTGTTTGTTTGTTTTTTGGGTGGAACCAGGGATTGAACTCAGGCCCTTGCACTTGCCAGGAAAGTGCTCATTTCACTGAGCTGTCTCCCTGGTCCTGATACTTCTTAATTTCTTAAATGTTTTTGTTTGCTTGTTTTTATGATACTAGAGATCAAACTTGGGGCCTTGTGCTTATCATACAGGTGCTTATGTTGCTGAGCTATATCCCTGACCCCAATAAAATTATTTTCATATGGGGACTGGGGAGATGGCTCAGTGGAATAAGCACTTCCCTGGCAAGCGCAAGGGCCTAAGTTCAATCCCCAGTTCCACAAAAAAAAAAAAAAAAAAAAAAAAAAAAACACACACACAAGCTCATAAATTTACAGAATAAGTATTTTAGTGCTATCAAAATTTTCAGCTCAGGGATGGCCAGATAGCTCAGTGGGCTAAAGCATTTGCTTAGGCAAAGCTCAGGGACTGGGGTTCGATCCCTGGAATCAGGTGCCATGCCAGCCCTGCTCTTGGGGTGTGCTGAGATGGTGACTGAGACTGGGTGTGGTGGCATGCATCTGTAATCCCAGTGCTTGGGAGGTTGAAAACAGGAGGATCACTAGGAGTCTGATCTGTGCAGTGAGACCCTGCAGACCCTGTATTAAATACGTTGAAAAAAAAAAATCAGCTTTGAGACCAGGCTTGGCATATGCCCATAATCCCAGCACTTGGGAGGCTGAGACAGGAGGATCTTTGCAAATTGGGGTACAAAGCTGAGCTCCAGGTCATCCTGAACTAAATAGTGAAACCCTTTCTCAGAAATACAAAACAAAATGTGCTTTGGGTCAGGTGTTACATGGCTGTGATCCTGGCACTGGGGAGGTTGGGGCTCAGGAGGGTCACCATGGGTTTGAGGCCAGCCTAAACTACATAGGAGACCCTGTTTAAAAAAAAAATCATGTATATATATTCCAGGTCACACAGATGACATAAATACATATATATTGATATGTAAAATACATAAAATATTTTTGTGTCTATTTAAACTGCATAGACTGTTGCCAAACCAGGCCTGTTTGGCCCATCCCTGAGAGGACCCAGTAAGAGGCTACGACACCCTCAGTGGGGAGACTCAATTCGCAGACCTGCCCTCCTAGAAGAGCATCAGGCTCGAAGGGATTTCAGGTGATGCAGCCCGGCGAGGTGGTCCGCGCTGTTATCCAGCCCTGAGGCTGAGGCAGGAGGATCGCAGATGCATACCCAGCCACCGCAGCTGTGCAATGTACTGTGAGACTATCTCAAATGCTCTATAAAACTGGCTGGGAGGGAGCTCAGTGGGGCTGGGTGTACAGGGGAGCGGAGGCAGGACAGGAGGTGGGGGACCCACAGGGGGATTTAAGGAGCAGGGAAGGGCAGCCAGGAGGAGGGGGCGTCAGTGGGCTGTGCAGGCAAAGAGAGAGAGAGAAAAGTGGTTTTGGCCTCCAGATGTCACAAGGTCACTTGGGGCATGTGCAGACCTATGTGCAAAAATAGATGGCTTGGACACAGTCTCGAATCCCTGAAAAGCAACCTAGGCAACCAATGATCAAAATCCTCAGGTGAGAGCTGTTACCCACAGGCAGACCAGCAGGAGACTAATGGACTGTCCAGCCTGTGACCTGCACCATCAGGGTGCTCTGTTTCATTCATTTTTAAAAATGTTTTGGGGCTGGGTATGGTGGTGTACCCCTGTAATCCCAGCAGTGGGAGGCTGAGGCAAGAGGATCATTATGAGTTGGAGACCAGCCTGGGCCACAAATTGAGCTCAAGACCAGCCTGAGCTGCATAGCAAGGCCTTGTCTGAAAAAGAAAAGAGTGGTGGGGCTGGAGAAATAGCTCAGCAGTCTAAGCGCCTGTCTGGCAAAGCACAAAGACCCGCTTTCAATCCCCAGTACCACATGCCAGTGCTGGGGAGGTTGAGACAGGAGGATTACTGTGAATCTGAATGCATGAGTCCCTGTACCTGATAAGTAAATAAGAGAATAGAAAAAAAAGACCAAAAAAAAAAAGGTTTTGTTTCCTGAGACAGGGTTTCAGTGTGTAGCTCAGGCTAAACTCGAATTCATGAGATCCCCCTGCCTCAGCCTTCTGAGAGCAGGGATGATGGGTGTGCACCACCACGCCTGGCTTACCTAACAGCGAGTCAAACTAGATGCTTTGTTCATGTTTTCTGTCAAGTTTCAACATTAAAAAAAAAAAAAGTAAACTGTGAGCAGTGGTGCACACCTGTGATTTACAACTAGTAAATCTAGGGCAGGAGGACACTCAAGTTCAAGCCCAGCCTGGGCAACTCAGTGACTTGCCGAAACCCAGTGTCAAAATTAAGTGCTGGCAGGGCCCAGGAGATAGCTCAGTAGAATAAGCGCTTGCCTGGCAAACAGAAGGTCCTAAGTTCCTAAGTTCAATCCCCAGTACTGAAAAAAAAAAAAAAAAAAAAAATTAAGTGCTGGAGATATTGATTTAGGGAACCTCCAAATAACGCAGGGAGAAAAACTGATCTCCCAACCTAAAAGGTACCTGGGACCTTTTAGAGTTTGTGTTCTCTAAAACAAAGAAGAATTAATTTTAGGAACAAACAGAGGTTATGAGCAGAATATATTTATTGAGGGAAAGAAAGCTCCTGCCTGAAAGAGGGACAGGAAGGAGACCCAAGTGGGTTGTTCCCGGGAAGGTGTCTCTTCCAGAGACTTTTATAGAGGCTAAGGTGGTGAAGACATGGGAACTTGCTTAGGTGGGCATGAGGTGGGACAAAACTATGGTCAACCAATGAGATTACAAGCACCATTGCCCAGGTAAAATTGATTGAGGGGCCCAGGAGATGATTCAGTGAAATAAGCACTTCCCCGGCAAGCGTAAGGGCCTGAGTTCAATCCCCGGGTGCACCAAAAAAAATTGAGTTCAGGACAAAATGGGGAAGCGAGTCACTTAGCATAGTGGGCAGGAATATGGGACAAGGTCTCTTCCTATTGGGAGTTGGGCTAGTGACTCATTCGGGCTCTTTCAAGGTGGTTGATACCTATGTAAAACATCAATCCCTGATGCCCCTCCCCAGGGAAGTCTGTAGCTGGGTTTCCTCTTGTCTTGGTCTTGAGGTCTGGCCCATATGGGAGTGTCTGTCTCTTCCAAGTTGCAAAGTCACCTTGCCTTCCATCTTGTCTCCTTGAGGGCCTGGCCTATCTCACTGCCTAGAATATTTCTAGCTAATTCAGCTGCCTGCAACAATATCACTGGGGGGTGGATGTCACGCTCCGCATACAATAAATTCTATTCAGTCTCTACCGTGCACGTGTGTGTGCGTGCACGTGCATGTGCGTGTGCACACACACACACACACATACCCCTGCACAGGCACAGTGCCATCTTCCATCTTGCTTCTCCCTCTCCTTATGAGCATAACAGTTACCTCCATACTAACAGTTTTATTTTTTCAGTTTTTAAAAATGTATTTAGGACAGGTTCTACAGGGTCTCACTACACATACTGGACTCCTGGTGATCCTCTTGTTTTCAGCCACTACACACAATTTCAATCACTGTCTCAGTGTGTCCCAGGGACGAAGCCAGCATGGTTTGTGGTGCCAGGAATTGAACCCCGGTCCCTGTACTCTGCCTAAGTGGGTGCTTTAGTCAGCTGAGCTATCTGGCTGGCCCTAGTTCTTCAGTTTTTTATTAGTTATTTATTTATTTTTATGTACATGGTGTACCGGGTCTCACTACGAAGATTGGACTCATAGTGATCCATCTGTTTTCAGCCTCCCACGCGCTGGGATTACAGGCGTACACCACCACACCCAGTCTTAGTCTCAGTTTCAGTGCATCCTCGGGGTGAGGCCGGCAGGACTTGCTGAGGATCAAATCCTGTCCCTGTAGAAAGGGGAAACAAGGAAGGAAGTGTGAGTTGTGTTTCTTCAGAGCCGCTTCAGTGTTAATCTCCATCTTGCACCCATCTCCTGGATTCCAATTCAGACTCTTCAGCCTTCTAGAGCAGACTCCAGCCTCCTGCACAGAACTTTCATGTTGTGGTGCAGACTCATCCTATTTCCACTGCAGACACTCAGGCTCCTGATACAAACTTACAAGGGCACCACAGGTAGCTCCAGGCCTGGGACCACATCCTCCAGATTTCCAGACTGTTCCCAGCTGGTTTGCACTCTTCCACATTTGGGTTGGCCGACACTGTGAGCCTGTATTGTAATTTATTTTATATTTGTATATGTTACAGTAAATTTGTCTCTCTTTTGACTGAAAAAAAAAAATCCTGTCCCTGCATCTCCCTAAGCAGAAGCTTTAGTCCACTGACCTATCTGGCCAGCTCTTTGATTAGTCGTTGTTTATGATTTAATTACATTCATCTTAGGGAACTGAGATGCAAGTTTATATATTCCTCATCTGACAGTCATCTTTTTTATTGCACCAGTAATTGAACTCAAGGCCTTCTGCTTGGTAGGTGGGTACTGTTCCACTGAGCCATATTCCCAGCCTCACAGTTATCTTAGCTCTTACACTGAAGGGTTTTGGTTTTTGTTACATGAGCATAAATGGGTACCCAAAAGTGATGGCCAAAATATACAGCAACTGTTTACTTAGAAAAATTTACTACAAGGATCAGCAAATTAAAGCACTTGCTTAGGCAGAGGCAGTGGCCAGGGTTCAATCCCCAGCGTGCCCTGCCGGCCCCGCCCCTGGGGCACGCTGAGACTGTGCCTGACGCTGCATATGGTCATGTGGGCCTATAACCCCAGCACCTGGGAGACTGAAAACAGGAGGATTACTATGAGTCTGATCTGTGTAGCAAGACCCTGTGGACCCTTACTAAAATACCAAAAAAAAAAAAAAATTACAGAAATAATTGACTATTATTCATTTAGGTACTGAGAATTGAACTCAGGGCCTATGCTTGCCAAGAAGTCACTGTGCCACAGAGCTATATCCCTAGCCCCTTAATTTTTTTTTTTTTCAAAACCAGGGATTGAACTCAGGCCCTTGCGCTTGCCAGGGAAGTGCTTAGTCCACTGAGCCATCTCCCTGGCCCAGCTCCTTAAATTTTAAAATGTTATTTATTTATTTTGCAGTACCAGGGATTGAACTCCAGACACGCCAGTCAGGTGCTTAAGTCCCTGAGCTACCTCTCCAGCACAAATTTTTAAAATGTCTTACAGTAAAAAGACACTCATGGCAACCATCCTGTCTCAGCCTCTTGAGTGCATGCACCACCATGCTGGAAGCACTCTTTTGTTGACTCACTTTCTCAGTCTCCTTCTTGTTCTGCTATTTTGTTCCCTTCCTCTCCGGGTTTTGCTGACTTCCAGTATAAGTTCTCTTAGAAGTAAAGTAGGGTCACAACCAGGCCACTAACCAAAATATTTCAGCAACCTTGCATACCTACAGCCTCAGGAATAAAGAGAACGGCCTGGCATGGTGTAGCAAGCCGGTAATCACAGCGTCTGGGAGGCTGAGGCAGGAGGATCACCAGATGCTAGTCTGGGCTACTGAGTTTAAGGTCATCCCGAACTACATGGAGAAATCTTGCCTTAAAAGCATAATTAGTATTATTTTATATAATTATTATTGTTGTTGTTACATATTTGGTTGTTACAGGGTCTCACTACGCGGCTCGGACTCGTGGTGATGATCCTCCTGTTTTCAGCCTCCCCAGCGCTGGGATTACAGGGGTGCACCACTTCCCCAGACTCTGTGGCCTGCTCAGCGGCCCTGGAGGTGGGGCTGGTGCGGCATGTGGTGCCGGCGATTGAACCGCGGCCCCTGAGTTTGCCTAAGCTTGCCTAAGCAGGGGCATTAATCTGATATGCTATTTCGCAGGCCCCTATTGTATATTGTTCTTAAAATGTAACAGGATAAACTGAGACGCACCTTTCTCCTCCTAACGTTCCAGCAGCGCCCAGTCGCGCGCTTATTCGGTGTCTCTACCTCCGTCCGCAAGGGGCGCTGTGGGCGTCACGGCCAGATCCCTCTAGGCGGTGTCGGAAACACCGGAAGTCTCTATGTCCCCTCCTTCCGCTTTCTGGCCCGGGCTGGGGTTGCGTGGAGTTAAGAGTGGGCAATGCCGACCGGAGACTTTGAGTGAGTCCAGGCTCCCGGAGGGTCCCGCGAGAGCCGGCTGGGGAGTCCGGGAGAGCGCGAAGGGCCCGGGGTGAGCCGGGGCCGCGGAGTCTGGACCTCGCCTGACCCAGCCCTCTCCTCCCCGTAAACTTGTTCCGCAGTTCGAAGCCCAGCTGGGCAGACCAGGTGGAAGAAGAGGGCGAGGACGGTGAGCGCTTGCCGGTCGCCGCGGGTGGCCGAGGCAGTCCCAGCCTGGCCATTGCGACCCCCACACCCTGCTCTGGTCACCCTCCCCGTGGCCACCCTTTTGCCAACTTCGATCGCACTGCCTCGGGGTCCCAGGGAGCTGGGATCCCCTGAACCCCGCATTCACGTCGGAGATTCCCTACTTTTGGAGGTCACCTCCCGGCCCCCAGCGCGATGCTTGACCAGTTCTCTGCCCACGTCCCAAAGACCATCTGAGTTTGAGGTCCCCTGTCTTCTCCCGGCTGACCCTCCTTCCCCACCCTCCTCCTGATAGACAAATGTGTCACCAGCGAGCTGCTCAAGGGGATCCCCCTGGCCACTGGCGACACCAGCCCAGAGCCTGAGCTCCTGCCTGGAGGTGAGTGACCATGTCCGCCCTGTCCCTGGCTCCGCCTCGTCCCACCTGAGCCCACCCAGTACCCCGTTATCCAGGAGTCAGCTCCCTTATCTTTCGCCCTCTCTGCCAGCTCCACTGCCGTCTCCCAAGGAGGTAATCAACGGAAACATAAAGACTGTGACGGAGTACAAAATAGATGAGGATGGCAAGAAGTTCAAGGCGAGGCTGGGGTGGGACGGGGGTGAGGAGTGATGTTGTGCTTGGGGGCATTCGGATTTGGGTCATGTGTGTGCGTGGTGGGGGAGGCGAGGAGGACCCATTGGTTCTGCGACCCTGGAGGCACAGCCAGCCTTGAGCCGCTACCCCCTGCACGCAGATTGTCCGAACCTTCAGGATTGAGACCCGGAAGGCCTCAAAGGCTGTTGCGAGGAGAAAGGTGAGGCTGTAATCCCTGTTTTGAGGGTGTCCCCCTAGGGGCTGACCCTGAGGGACTGGAAATCCCTGTGTGAGGCAGTTTGTAAGACCCTAAAAAGTCCAAGTTGCAGGAGTAGGTGGGGCAGACTGTCATTAACATCCTTGTTATTTTTGTAGTTTTGTGGATTGGGGATGGGGATATAGCTCAGCAGTACAGTGCCTGCCTAGGAAGCACAAGGACCTGAGTTCAATCCCTGCTATCAAAGAAAGAAAAAAAATCGCTGGAGATTGAACCGTGAGCCTTTGCACAGAGCTTAATCCCTACTCTTTTTTTTCTCCAGTTTATTATTACATTATGTTTATATTCCTTGTGGAAAGTTGGTCCCACTTCTATTTTGTGAGACAGGGTCTTGCTAAATTTCTTGGGGTAGATTCAGAGGTGGGATTCTCTTGCCTCAGCCTCCTAGATTGCTGGGTTTATAGGCTGGTATCAGCATATGCAGCTTGTGGTCCTCATTATGCTATGCAGGCTGACGCCTCATAGGAGGACACTGAGCCTTAGGTTGCTGCACTCGCTCAGGGCCCCTCCCAGGGCACAGGTTGTGCCCATCTCCTGCCGCCCCACTAAGTACCCCAGGAGACCCTGGCTGTGCACCTATCCCCGCCCACCTGTCCTCTAGCTCTTCTCTGGAGTGCTCCTATGGCTTAGGACCTGCCCCTGCCCCCCAGGGTGGCATGAAGCTGAGGCCTGCACCCACGTGCTTAGGAACTGTCACTGTGATCATCATGAGAAATGTTGGGGATGGCGAAAATGGGGGTCAGTTGGTGTGCTATGGCACACCTGTAGTCCCTGCACTCTGGGAGGCTGAGGCAGGATATCACAAAGTCTAGCACAGCCTGGGCGACTTGTCACTTAGGGAAAATATGTCTCAAAAGATAAAAATGGTGGGGCACATAGCTTGCTGCGAGGGCCCTGGGTTCAGTTCCCAGTACTGCAAGAAAGGAAAGTGAAATGGGGTTCAAGGTCCAGATAGTCCGGGGATAGTGGTCATGTGTCTGGGGTGCCCCAGAGTGTGACCCCTCTCCCTTCTCCCTCCCTGAGCCCAGAACTGGAAGAAGTTTGGGAACTCAGAGTTTGACCCACCAGGGCCCAACGTGGCCACCACCACGGTCAGCGATGATGTCTCCATGACCTTCATCACCAGCAAAGAGGTGGGTGGCGGCGTGTGGCAGCTGGGGCTGGGGAGCATCCAGGGCTAGGCCGGCCCTCTGAGCGCCTTTGCCCGCTTGCGCAGGACCTGAACTGCCAGGAGGAGGAGGACCCGATGAACAAACTCAAGGGCCAGAAGATTGTGTCCTGCCGCATCTGCAAGGGTGACCACTGGACCACACGCTGCCCCTACAAGGACACGCTGGGGCCCATGCAGAAGGAGCTGGCGGAGCAGCTGGGCCTGTCCACTGGAGAGAAGGAGAAGCTGCCGGGAGGTGCGGGCTGGACAGGGTGGGGCCTGCTTGTCACCAGCCGTCCTGTCCCATGCAGCAGCATCAGGGACTGGGTTGGGATCCTGTTGGTGATGGCAAGTGACCTGGCGTGAGCTTGGTGTGTGGTCCAAAATGCCACCACCTCCCGTGTGTGCGTGTGTGTCTGCCTGCCTGCGGGATGCACATGTGACTGTCCAGTCCAGGCCCCTTGCGGTGATTTCCCGGTGGCCAGTCTGGGTGACTCTTCTGCTGTGGCTTCCACAAGAGTCTGTCTATACCAGATGGTCCCTGCCCTGAGTCGTGTGCCTGCCACCCCATCCCAGGTGCTCCAAGCCTGGAGTCTTGTCTTCTGTTCCCTGTGACACTGGGCTGTGGTCACTTAGGAGTGGGTCCGTCTCTGGCTGCCGACACTGCCAGGGAGGCTGGAGGGGGCCTCTGTGTCCCTGTGGTGCTGTTGTAGGAGGCCTGGAGGGGGCGTGCAGGGCCAGGGTGGTGATGCTGGGGCCCCATGGCCAGGGCACCCTTGACCTTGCCCTTGTGCTTGGTGCCAGAGCTGGAGCCAGTGCAGGCAGCGCAGAACAAGACGGGCAAGTATGTGCCGCCCAGCCTGCGGGATGGAGCCAGCCGCCGTGGGGAGTCCATGCAGCCCAATCGCAGAGGTGAGGCCCGGGCCAGGCACCGGGCAGACGCTGGGCACCCTGTAATTACCCAGTGTTGCATTTGTGGGGCCTGGGTGGGGCCTTCTTTCAAACCTGCTTTGCCTGTCCCCACAGCTGATGACAATGCCACCATCCGTGTCACCAACCTCTCTGAGGACACACGTGAGACTGACCTGCAGGAGCTCTTCCGGCCCTTTGGCTCCATCTCCCGCATCTACTTGGCCAAGGACAAGACCACCGGGCAGTCCAAGGTGCGCAGCGGCTGCAGGCTGGGCAGGGTTGCGGGCCTCTGTCCTGACTTGGGTCCCCATCTAATCCCTGTCCTGTCTCTGTCCCTGTCCCCCCCGCCCCTTCCCCCAGGGCTTTGCGTTTATTAGCTTCCACCGCCGGGAGGATGCCGCCCGTGCCATCGCTGGCGTGTCTGGCTTTGGCTATGACCACCTCATCCTCAACGTGGAGTGGGCCAAGTAAGACCCTGCTGCCCTGTCCCCTCCTTTTCATGGTCACCGTGGGCCTGACGGGCCCGCATTGTTCTGACAGTCACCAGCCTATGTGAAGTGACATTTATTGTCCTTTCTCAGAACTTGTGCAGAGGGCAGGCAGACCCCAATGGCAGTGTCTGGCCCGTGACAGTGGCAGGGTGTGGCTCGGTCTCCAGTATGGTCCCCTGTGTGGCCTTTGTCACTGCACTGTCCTCCTGTTCCCACAGTCCCACTTGCGCGTGGGGGGTCTTGGGTGCCCTTCAGGGCCTGGGCCACTCCCACCCACGTTTGACGCTGTCCCCACCTGTCCCCTCTAGGCCGTCAACCAACTGAGCCAGCTGCTCCTGCCGTCCAGGCCCCCGGTTACTCCCAGCAGGCTCCGCAGGCAGTAAAACATTGGAAGTGTCCTTCGTGTGTCCTGTTGTTTGTCCCATCCCCTCCTCTGGCTGGGCCCACTGTGAGTGCCCACCTTTGGTGCAGAAGTAGCTGAGAGTTGGCACGCTGGGTCCTCATCACATCCCAGTACCTGTGGCTTGAGATAGGCCAGGTCGTGGATTTGTCTCTGGGAACCTGGGTACTGAGGCTTTGGGAATGGCTCCAGCGGTGAGAGACAGGTCCTGGTGTCCACGGCTCCAGTCCTCACCGCCGCGGCGCTCCATGCAGCAGCCCAGGCTGGGCGCCACAGCCATGTAGAGCAGTGGGTGGATGCAGATGGCCAGCGGCACCAGGCCGCGCATGACCTGGTAGCCCAGGTAGGGCGCCAGCTCCAGCGCCTGCACGGCTTGTGCCTCGCTGCGGAAGTCAGGGCAGCGTGCCAGCCAGCGCTGCCGGGCGTCCACGTTGAGCACACGCATGACGTGGTAGGGCACGTAGGAGACAGTGTACAGGGCCACCCCGCTGGCCACCAGCACTACAACACGCAGCTTCTCAGCTGCCCGCAAGCTGGGGCTGTGCAGCACAGCCCGGCCAAGGGCACTGTAGGCTGCCAGTGTGAGCAGCAGTGGCAGCGCCCCGCCAAGCCCAGCCAGCGCCAGGCCATAGGCTCTGTAGGCCCTGAGCTGGTGGGGGTCTGCAGTTCCCTGGCACTCAGTGCAGGCCTCTGGTCTGGTGGCACTGCACGTGCCCACTGCCACTGTAATCTTAAGACCAGAGAAAATGAGTGTGGGGGCAGCCAGCAGGGCAGCCAGGACCCAGCCAATGATGCTGACTGCCCAGGCATGCTTGGGCTGCAGGTGGCCACGTGCAAAGAAGGGGTGGACAACGCCCAGGTAGCGATTGAGACTGATGAAGGTGAGGAAGACTGTGCCACCCAGCAGGTTGCAGGTGAAGAGGAAGCGCTCCAGGCGGCAGGCCACTGCGCCGTAGTGCCAGTGCTTGGGTGGGTGGAGGTAGGCAGCCAGTGGCAGCAGGGTCAGCGCATACAGCAGGTTGCTGACTGCCAGCTGTGCTGAAAAGACTACAGCCGGGTTCCAGGGCCGGGGCTCCCGGGTGCAGAAGCGGTGCAGGGCCAGGCCGTTGCCGGCCACAGCCAGCAGGAACTCAGCCACCAGGATGGGCCACAGGAAGTTCTCCTGGTAGTGACTGAGCTCTCGGTTGGCAGCTACAGAGAAGTTGCAGGGCCTGGAACCTGTGGGCAGAGGTATCACTAGCTACAAGCCCTTCCTCAGTGTAGTTCCCGGAATCCAGATACAGTGACACAGGGCTCTCCTGGGTATGGGGCCGGCCTCTGCTGCTCTTATGAAGCACAGCCAGAAGGCCAGGCCCAAGCTCCTGTGGTGCCTGTCGAGTGGCAGGCAGCTCTCTCCAAAGCCTCTTCCAGCAGTGAGCTATCTTCACTGCCCCACTCCCCCTAGAGGGCACCAGTTAGTCCTTTGGGTTAACTTGTCACAAGTATGTGCGTGGCTGGGCGGGGCCCTCTTTTTGTATTGGGTACAAGGTCTCTTCATAGTTTGGACTCCCAGTGATGGCATTATAGGTGTATGCCACCACCTCGGGGGCTGGCTCAGCACACCAGGGCGGGCCGGCGCAGCATGTGGTGCTAGGCATTGAACCTGGTCCCTGCCCTTGCCTAAGCAGGCATTTGGTCTGCTAAGCTCTCTCCAGCCTGTTGTACCCCACCCCTCCCCATTGTTTTTTGAGACAAGATCTCACTATGCAGTTCAAACTAGCCTTGAACTCAACTCTGTACCCATTTCAGACCATTTTCTGGTCTGAAAATGACTGTCCTGCCTCAGCCTGGTCACTGGGATCAGATCACAGGCCTGTACCACCAAGCCCAGCTAAGGTCCTAGGCTTGATCCCTAACTCTACAAAGCAAATTAAAGATGTGAATGAACACTGAAAGGCAGGTTCTGGTAACCCTTGCAGGCACCCACTTCACCCTTGCCATGGGCCTTGACTCTGTACCCCAACCGGCTCTGCAGCTGCCCCAGGACTTGCACCACCACCACCGAGGCCAGCAGCTAGGGCGTGCCAGACTCCCCTTCTCACCCCCCTCCCTACTTGGCCTGGGAGAGGCCCGCCTGCCCTGATCTTTGGGCTTCACAGTCCCCAGTGCCCCCAGAAGGCCAAGGTGCCCGGTGTCCACCAGTGGTTACACAATAGATGGGACAACAGCTCTATCTCAACTCTTGGGTCTCATCCACCTCCCTCTTGGGAACTGGCTAGTCTACTGCTACCAACTGGGGCCACACAGCAGGCCCCTCCAGACCCCAGCCAGCCCAACCCGCTGCTCACCCAACAGCACGGCTGCCATGCTGCCACTCACGCTCAGCCTCTGGGCAGGTTCCCGTGAGCCTCCCAGGCTCCCGAGGTGCACTTGGCCCCTCCCTGGCAGGCACTGCAACCTCAGCCTGCACAATGCACTGGCACCACGACAGCTTCCACTTCCTTATTGCGACATGTTGGTGGGTGGCCCATGCGGACCCTCCCATTGCCTGAAGACAGGCCCCAAACTTCCCCATCTCATACACTCAGGGTTGCTTCTTTATTGCAGGGGAGGTGGGGGACAACAGCTCCTTTATGAAAGGAAACCGAGGGCCACTGGTGCCACTCGGGCCCCAATCTGGGGCATCCATGCTCTGCAAGGCTGGGCTCAAGCCCCTCTCCTGGGTGGCCTCTTCTGGCCCTGGCCAAGGTCCCGGGCAACCCCTCTGCGTCCCAGCTTGGCTGGGGCTCTGTGGGGCCCACTCTGGGGCCTGGGTGGCCTTTGGCCAACGCCCCTATCCAGGCCTTGACCTGGCCTCGATTTGGTCTGCTTTCTGCCTGGGGGCCTGGCAAGCCGTCTCTGCTTGGTAGCCCTGGGGAACATGTCTGTAACAAGATAACACCATGTCAGAGACCCCTGTGAACAGGTATAGGTGCCAGGGGTCCACTCAGGACACTGCCACACACCCTCATCGGGCTCCTCGCCCACAGCCTGGCGGAAGTACTCAGCCTCCTCTTCCTCTTCCTCCTCCGGCCTGGCAGGGCCCTCTGCCTCAGGGGGTGCCCCAGGGTCCTCAGCATCACTGTCCCCGTCAGCACCAGCCCGGGCCCTCTTCATGCCTGCCAGGCTCTTCTTCCTGGAGAAGATGTCAGTCACCTGGCAGCTGAGGATGCCCCTGCCCCTGCCCCTGCCCACCTCCCTCAGGCCCCATGCACTTGTGGGCGGCGCGCTGCTCCTGCTTGCGCTGCACGTTCTGTGCCTGCTGGTCCTGCCTCTGCATCTTGAGGCACAGCTTCTCCTCCTTGGCTGCCAGGATGGCCTGGAGCTCCTCCTCAGTCTTGTGCACTGCTCAGGGGACACAGGGCTCACCAAGAAATATAGTGCTTATGGGGGCCCAGCAGTTGGAGCTCTGCACCCCCCCAGCAACGCCCTCCTGACCTCACCAAAAGTGTGAAACAACACGTTGCCCTCGCCGACTCCCTCCTGGATCTTGATGAGCTGTAGTGTCATCCGGGGACCGATCTGGGAGACAGGGAAGGGTATGTCAGGCAGCTAGGGTAGGGGCCAGTGGCCAGGGTGACCTAGGGTCACCTGGGTCTCACCTCTGTGAGCCGCACAGCACTCTGCTCGGCCCGCATGTTGCCACGCCCTGCCACAGCCTGTGGCAGCTCCGTGATATTGTGCTCCCCGTCCGGCTCTGCCTCGCTCTCCGATAGCCCCGCACCCCTGTGTGGATGGGGTGCGTGGGGCTCGGAGCCAGGCTCAAGGCAGGTCTGGGTCCCAGGTCCTGGGTCCCACCCAACAACCCTCCTTACGTGGCCAGCAGCTCGCTGATATCCTGCAGGCGACTCATGTTGGGGAACTTCTCCTGCAGCAATTTCTTCATGCCCCGACTGGCACCCACAGGGACCACCTTGATGCTGCTGCAGGGGTGGGACAGCAGGCTCAGGGTCACAGCACAGGGCAGAGCCCTCTTCCCCCTCCCTCCCCACTGTGCGTCAGCACATTTACTTTAGACTGAGCATCACAGAATCTCAGTGGCAACATCCTCATCAGCCGCACTGGACCCGGACCCGCACCGACCCCCTGCAGCCAGGCCCCACTCACTAATGGCGGAAGTCCAGCTCCTGTGAGTCAGGGTTGTAGTTGATGAGGAGGCAGCGCTTGATGGTGTTCAGGTTCACCTGGAGGACAGCAGAAGACCGCGTGTGCTGTAAGGCCTTGGCAGGGCCACCACTGATCCTAACCAGGCAAGGCTACCTCAGTGTGTGTCCCCAGTGCCCAATGTCACATCATGCAGTGGTACTGGTGACCACACGGGGTGGTGGCAACCTCCACAAGCTGCCCAAGGCCTGGCTAGAAATCTTGGTTCTGGGGTTGATTTCCTAACAAATAGCACTTTTTTCTTCAGTACTGAAGTTCAAACCCAACTTCTGTCTGCCCTGAGCTCCTTTCCCATCATCCCTTTGTATTTTTTATTTTGAGGCGAAGCCTTGTAAAGTCACCAAATTCCCTAGGCTTGTCTAAAATTTGTGACCCACCTGCCCCAGCATCCCAGACTGCTGGGATTAGTGGTATGCAGCACCCTCACACCAGCGGGAGTGGTATCTCATAATCTCAAGAGCCACTTGTGCCAGGGATTAGGAGCTACACACGAAGCTCAGTGGCCAAGAGCTGGCTTCCTGTGTGCAAGGTCCCACTTCACACCCAGAATCACACAAACAATGGGAGACCCATCACAAAAATCAAAAACAAAAAAACCTAAAGTAACCAACCCTCTGCTCCTGCCCCCTTGATCATAACCTCAAGGTAACAGCTTCATCGCCCACCTTGTCACTTAAGACATGGCCCACCTTATGCACGTTGATGGAGGGGAACAAGTTTTGGAACATGGTGGCCATGAGCTTCACGTGCATGCCATGGGGGCCGAAGCTGTTGAGTACGAGCAGGGGCGGGTGGGAGAACTGCTGCTCATGCATGCGGTGCCGCTTGAGCGAGGAGACCACGTCACGCACCAGCGTGTACTGCAAGGAGGGCAACAGGTGGGCAGCTGCCCTTGGGGCTGGGGCCGCCTTGGAGCCCAGCAGCTGCTGCCACCCACTGCCCTTACCTTGTTGATCTGGAAGGTCAAGGTGGGACCGCCTGGGAGGCGCATGAGCTTCTGCAGGAGGAGAGGACAGTGAGGGCAAAGGTACCAGGCAAGAAGGGAGAACGGGGACCTCCACCCCTCTCTTCAGAGCGTTTACTTTGAAGCCAGAAATCAGGGCAGCTCATTAGCACAGGGTTCATCCTGAGAGATGGGGCTGGGCGGGGCCAGGGCCAAGCGAGTGGGCCGCTCACCAAATAGATGCTGTTGTCCGTTCTGCTCAAGATCAGGAAATGGGTGACCCCCAGGGGCCCTGCCACAGCCACACAGTCCTTCAGAGAGTTCTTCTTGCGAACCTAAAGCACAAAAACAGGATACAGAAATGAAAAAGACGAAAAACGAAAAAAGAAAAACGCCGTCTCTCCTGGGCGAAGGCGATTGTCATTACCGCAGGGCATTGTACAGTGGCTACACGTAAACTTTTCCTTCTCTGAGGTGCTGAGATGGAACCCAAGGACAAGCATTTTCCGCTATACTTCTAACCCTTGTACTTTTCGGCTTTGTATTTTTGAGACTCGGTCTTGCCATTTAGTTCAGGCCGGCCTTGAACTCGAGGCAACCCTTCTCCCTCGGCCTCTCAGGTGCTGGGATCACACGCCGGGCTCCACTGCCATTCTTTACCGTTAGCTCAGGCCCCCGCTAAGCCCCAAGCTGGTTGCTTTGCTCCAACACCCCAAATTCCGGTGAGGCAAAGACAACATCCCCACAAAGGTCCCTTTCTGCAGCAGTGATGGCGGTGGTGCCGACCTGCAGGCGGGTGGCGGTGAGCGGCTCCATGACCCGCCGCACATCCAGGCTGAGCTGCCGGACGCTGCGCCCCGCACGGCCCCGCGTGAATACGAACGAGTGCGGCTGCGCCGCATAAGCCTCAAGGTTGCGGAGCTGCGCCTGGGCGCGCGCGCGCTTTTGGTGCCGAGACTGTGGGAACAATAGGAGAAAACAGTGAATGTTGCGACCTCGGCCTGGGCCCCACCGTCGCTCCTCACTTCCTTAGGAGCCACATCTTACCCGCCCCGACTGCCCCATGCCACCTTCTCCACGAGGTCGCCTTGGCCCGCAACTTCCGGCGCTGTAAAGCTTACTTCCGGCGCCTGGCCCGATGACCTAAGCAAGCGCGCATGCGCAGTAGGCAGCTTCAGAAAAAGGTTGAATGTAAAGAAGCGTTGCTATGGAGACAGCGGCCGCCTGTTTCTATAGAAACCTAGGAGGGGCCATCTAGCTATGGGGCGTCGGAGACACTGGGCCAAGGGTTCGAATCCCGCCTCGCCCCATTTGCTCCAGCTTTGCCACTGTGGCAAGTTTTTCCATTTTGAGCCTCTGAACTTTTTCCACACTGAGGATGGTACTATCTCCCCTGCACTGCGGAATTAAGGGTTGATTGTATACATAGTGTTTGCCACCAACACAACCTCGGAGGAAACAGTAAGAACAGACAGCTTGTTGCAGATATTTCTTTTCGTCCCTCAGCTCCCGAGGGCCAGCTGTCCTCCCTGAGGACCTTTTTTGCAGGTGGGCTAAGGGATGGAAACTACATCACCTCTGGAAACTCTGAATCAGGCCAGCCAGCTCTGTGAATAATTCACCTCCTCCCTCTTTCCGTTGAAAGTCCCAGTCTCCTCATAGCTCTGGCTTCTTCCCCAAAACCTGTGGTGTAGGGGAGGGTCATCCTCCCTGGCTGAATGTTTCTGTCCTGGCCCTTCGGCTTCCTCCTGCCCTCCCCCACCCCAAATTCAGTCTCCCTTTCCCATCCCCATCTCCTCCCATCTCTAGCTGTCTGTCAAAAATGTCATCAATAAATCTCTCTCCCTTTTCCTAATTTTGCAGCTGAGGTTTGAACCTGGGGCCTTTGCTCTGAGCGCTATCTCCAGCCCTTTTTAATCTTATTTATTTTATTTTTATTTTGAGACCAGGTCTTTCTAAGTCACTAAGGAGCCTCGACTGGGTTGGACGTTGTGATCCTCTTGTGTCAGCTTCCAGAGTGTCAGATCACAGGCTCTAGGCACCACACCGCCTGTCCCTGTCTCTTGTCATGGCTACACTTCCATCTTCCTCCTCTGCTCCTGTCTCTCTCCTGCCTCCTGAAGTCTCTCCCTCCCTTCCTCCGTGGTGTCTCCTCCAGGCTGCCAGCGCTGAGCTGGAGGGGGCTGGGGTGGGGGCCCAGTGTGGGGCCTCGGCGCAGGCCAGCAGCCCAGCCTGGCAGCCCCTCTCGGTGCCTGGACGACGGTTTCCTTTCTCGGCCCCGGAGTACACTCGGGTTACTCTGGAGTTGAGCTCGGCGGGAAGCGGGAGAGGAGAGCAGGTCTCGGGGCTGCTCTCCGCCAGACTGGGTTCAGGCGCGTGAGTCTCTCTGTGAGATAAGTGCAGGGCTATTTCTTCCTGTTCTATGTGTGGTTTGACTTATGCAAAAATGTGACTGCGTGTGTGGGAGATGGTTGGAAACTCCTCCTTTGCAGCGGGGCACCTGGGTGTGGGCATCGCTGTGCCTCTGCTTGCTGTCTCTGTGCTGGCCTTCAGCCTGCAGGGGAGGCCCTTTTAAATTGGGGCTATTCTCTTATAACTTGTGCTGAATGTGTGACCGTATGATCAATTTTGCTATCCTGGGGGACTGAATCCAGGGCCTCTGCACTGAGTTACATCCCCAGCCATTTGTTGGTTTTGAGACAAGCTCTGTTGGTTAAGTTGCTAAACTGTCCAGGTTGAGCTCAAACTTGGCAACCTCCTGCCTCAGCCTCCCAAGTAACCACAATTATAGGCATGCACCACCATGCCCAGAAATGTGTGGCTGCATTTTATTATTTTAATTTTATGTATTTGGTACAGGGTCTCTCTGTGCAGCTCAGACTCATAGTGA